>CAEGAE010045463.1:0-13731 GCA_903067095.1 Girardinus metallicus
TACATATATATATATATATATATATATATATATATATATATATATATATATAGGCGTGTGTGTGTGTATGTATATTCATGGCATCACAAACGTGAATACAGAGACAGTGAACGAGTGAACAGACAACAGCTGTAAATACACAGAGTAGCAGACACATCCCAGTGGACGGAGCATGACTCAGCAATCTTATCTGTGCGGAGAGAGACAGTTTAAATGTGTTGGATGTCTGGCCCGGCTTCTGTTTAAATCCCCATCACACGATCTGCCATCAAGAAACAGGAAATGTTGCTGTGTCTTAACTTTTTCAGAACAGGAATACATGAGTATGCAGTACGTTTCTGCATATTACCATTTAGCCTGCGTACATTGAAATCTGTTTATCATTTCTGTGTATATGAACGTGTCATCCGTCTGTGTAGACGGGAGCATACGTAAGAAAATACATCAAAATTAAGAGACTTCCAGAGTTTTATTGAATTTGTCATTATCATTTTTAAGAAGCTGATAAGAACTGAGTGCTACTTGCTGAGATCACTGCAAAGCCATCATCACACCACTTAGTTTGAGGTTGCACTTGTGCTTCACCGCTAAGCGATTGGAATGATAAGGATTGCAATCAGAGTTTCACATTCAAACCACAATAGGCCCACACAGCAAGACATCACCCAATTCAACCGGGGCCACTTCATCTATTCAGGGAGTTGGCTGTTCTCTTCTTTCATTAAGGACCGTGTTATGACTGGCGGCTACTCTGAAAAGTAAAGACACAGACAAATTGGAACAATTTTCCTTTTGTCAGGGCACTGTGAGCTTGTCCAGGATGAGAAATTAGATCTGTTGCTATTCAAATAAAACAGCAGTGGGAAATTTCAATACAGTTCAGTTTGTGTTTCTCCCTCCAGGCTAGATGGAGGCCAACTCAGAAAAGGAATGGAAAAAAAAGGAAAAGAACAGAATTACAGTTCAGAAAAAAAAAATGCTGTGTCAAATCAGAATAAAGTAATATTAGAAATGCTTTTTATGGTATTCTGGGGAAACGGATCACAGCATATATTCCTTCTTGGTCTTCATTTTACTGAACATGATTATTGTGGTCATTCAAATTAAGAGCACGTTTGTTTGGATTATTGGGAGATTCATTTTGCTTTCTTTTATTTTTTGTACTATTTTCACTGACCCAAGCTGTTGATGCTTTGTTGGCTTTTTCTGCTTGTATGTCGCAGTTGAAACATGACACCGAACATCTACTGATTGCATTGGCAGATTTCCCTTTTCAAACACAACAATCTTATTCCAACCCTTAACCGTTGTTTCCTCTGTTTGTAGGAGTGAGCCTTCGTGGTTATGGACCAAATCGGGCTGCAGATGTTCAATTTAATAAATACATATTTTATACCTGGAGAGTAATTTTTATTAAAGGAAGCATGAACTGGTATGGAACATAAAAATGATAACATAGCTACAATATCACAGTTTTTTGGCCGTACAGTAACAGAGCAAGTAAAAGAAAAAAAAAATCTATTACATGATATAAATGGTTTTGATTAATAAAGAAAATAGCAACTACTGTTAGTAATTGTGTGAATACATTAAATATCAGCATTTAATTTCCCATCGGAATCAATAAAGTATTTTTTTAACTGAACTGAATCATAGCAACAGTACAAATGCTATTTGTAGAACTGCTTTAACTTTGTGTCATGATTTGTGGTAGTTGTGCTGTGGACCCAAACGCAGAGAGGTGAGGCAGCAAGTGAGTTTGAAGATTTAATGAAGACCTCAAGCGAGTACAAAAGTCCAGGCAGCACAGGCGAGCAAAAGGCTAAGAGCTCAAACACTGGTAGCAAATGGAAAACTTTACAAGACGACGACACGACGTACGACAGCGAAAACCAGGATCCGACAGGGAAACACAAACACTGGTGAGTATAAATACAAGAGGAGATAATCAGGGGAATGAGACACAGCTGGGAGCAATGAAGGCCAAGACACGCAGAAGGGGGACTAAATTAACTAAAAACACACACAGAAATCCACGTCCTCACACTTTTATGCACTGATACATAAACAGGAAGTGACAAAATGCAGCATATCCTGAACGCTGCTGAATAGAATATGTAGTGATTTCATTTTTAACAATTTACAAGGTAAAAGAAATGCTTAAGTGAACACTTAAAACTAATTATATGTACATTTTACAGTCAGTTTATCTGTGAAGATTTACAGTTTTATTTCTTCATGGTAAATTTTATCTTTCCAAGCTCATACTCTACCATTGGTAAGAGTTGTGCAGTTGTGCATCAGCTGTTATTGTGCAGTAGTTTTCTGCCTCGTTTCAGACAGCTTCTCTTACAGATTCCACCTGTAGCCAGCCTGTTCCACCTGCGTCTCACCGTCTTCATTTGTTTATTTATAGCTCACTTTGTGCAACTTTCCCTTGCTGGTTCATCTCTGTCTCATGTGTCAAGCATTCCAGCCTTAATCCTACTTCTGTCTTCTAGGGATTTTGACTCAGCTGTAAATGTTTTGACTTGTCTCCGTTTCAGACACTTCCGCTTGGTTTGGAGTTTTATGTGCTGACCTTCTTTTAAAGGATTGCTGAATTTAAGCCACTGTGTTGGGTCTTGCATTTGAATAATCTGCTCCTGTCCCGTACGATGCCCTGCCGGGAGCCCGGAAAGCAAATATTAGCCAATTAGCACGTTTGACAGTCTTCTTCAGCAGTACACTGCTTAGCAGACTAAATTATAGACTAGCTTGAGTTTTTGTTTTCAAATGTAAAAGAAATAACTGCATTTGCTGTCACTCCTATAGCATCCGAGGCATGAACGTATGCTTTAATTGCATTGGGACATGAGGAATAAAAGTTAATTAGCATATGCCGAGCATTATACACATCTCATCAAAAGAACACACTTATATTACATACAGCAGTGTTTCCCGACCCTGGTCCTCAAGGCTCGCTGCCCTGCAGGTTTTAGATGTTTCCCTGCTTTACTGCGCCTGATTTAGCTGATTGCAGTTCAGCAAATACCTGTCAATTGATATCACCTGGGCTTGACTCAGGGAAAACCTAAAACATGCAGGGCGGTGAGCCTTGAGGACCAGGGTTGGGGAAACACTGAAGTACAGCACACAATCTGTAGGAGTTTGACTTCAGCTTTGTCAAAGTTTTTTTGTTCTCGTCCCTATGTTTTGAGTTATGCTTTATTTAGCTCTGAGGTTTCTTTCTTTTTATTTATTTATTTTTTTTTTTAGAGCTTTTTGGTGTTTACTTTGAGCGGTGGTTCTCAAACTTTTAAGGCCAAGACCCGCTTTAGTGAAACAAACATTTCCAGGCTCCCCACTTGAGGATGATGGATGAAAACAAATTTAATTTAATTTTAAAGAAAAAAAGTCAAGAAGACTAGGATTGATCGATGCAGTGTTTGTTTGAGTGTCCTGTTTTTTTTTTTTTTCTGTTATTTTTCCTCTCTAAACTGATTCCCATGGTCATTCGGTCCTTCTGTAATAAAGTGGGCTGTACACATCCATAAAAACAGAAATGCAGTTAAATGTCTAATGCTTAGGATGCATAAAGTTAATGAATATGCCAAGAAACTACTATAGATGAGTCAATGTTTTGAGTTCATAGCTTGGATTAATTTTTTTTTTTTAATTGTCAATATTGGCTTATCAGCACTGTTATTACATTAATATCTTTTCACTTTTATATTTCACATCTATCTATACTTACACAGTAACTCAGCATCACCCACAGAATGCCTTCTGTATTTCAATATATGTGCATTTTACAGTTTGTGTATAACAAGTCTGCCTGGGAAATAAGACTGTGTGTCTTATTTATCTGAGAAAATATTAAACCCAAGCAGTAATGAAGGAAATTATTAAAAGGAACGGAATAACATTTAGAATTAAGACAAAATAATATATTCATGAGACAATGACAATAATCTTGGAAACCTTTGGGTTAAGTTTTTTTTATCATCTGTCCTTATGGAAAAACAAGATCAGTCCTGTATGTATTAACAAATTGAAGTAAAACCAGTGTTATATCTTGCAAACCATAAGGAAACTTACCCTGTTGATGAACAATATCTGCATTTTACATTTGCATCAAGGACATAGGAACCAGTGTCACTTTCTATGTTGAGTACACGTCTAGAGACAGAGTTCAGTGCAGCTTTTTCTTTTTCCTGAATCTCTTTCTCTACTTTCCTCTCAGTGGGTTCACAGCTTCCATACGCCAAGCAAGGACACACTCAAGTTTATCTTCATTACTTAGACGGGTGATTCAGGCAACTTATTTCCAAATCAAAAAACACATTTTACTCCAAAATCCTCAAGTAAACAAACTCCTCCCATGCAGCAGAGACAGACTCGCCTCGTAGAGCTACGCCAATACAGCGCGCATGCAGGTGCTATTCGTCCCTTCTCCCTGTCACTAGGGAAACGCTGATCTGCTGAATCTGTTACGTCTATAGGTTGCAACATTGGATGACTAAACCTTAGTACCGCTTGTGGAAAAAGCTTCCCATATTTCCTGTCAATTTTGTCAGACTTAGGAAGGATCAGATTCACCTGATCCTTGCCACGGTATCACTATACTTAAACTTCTGAGACACGAGTCATTGTTACATCTGTTTGTTTCCGCCTCCCTGTATCTTGTTGGTCCTCATTTGCTCCATTCATGCCCCCTGCTGGTTTTTAGGTGCTGATTTTAATTAAATATCAAATTTTCATGATATGCCTGCATCCAGTCAGCATTTGGGTCCAACTCATCAACAGCTGGTGGGAGTTATTCTCTCAATGATCAGCATCTCTGGTTTAGATGTGTAAAAAGGCATCAAATAATTAAATTTTTTTGCAAATATGTAAATACTCAGAACGCAATATCTTTTTACAAACTCTTTCCAACAAGGATTGGGTCTATTAACCCTCCAGCAATCTGAAGAGACGGGGTCATCTGGACACCATGACCTTTTTAACCCATGCATCGTCTGGTAGGTTTGTACTGACCCCACATGTGGTTATTTTTGTGTGTGGTTTTGGGAACTGACGGTCTGACGGCGCTAAGACCGCGGAAGGGTTAGGTGAAGTCAAGTTTATTTGTATGGCACTTCAGCAACGAGGCAGGTCAAAGTGCTGCACATGATGAAAACACAACACAATAACTAATTAAGAAATGAGCAAAACCATTAAGCTTTTTCAAATGCCTTCAGCAAAATCATCAGGACTAAACAACATCAAATCTATCAATCAATGTTCCAGTTATTATGAATCAAAGGCAACTCTAAACAAGTGGGGTTTTTAGTCTTGATTTAAAGGATCTTGGCGTTTCAGCTGTTTTAGGCTTCTCATGATTTAGGACAATATTTTAATTAGATAAGAAGAGGAAATTAAGTGGTCATGTTGTCTTAAACCTGCTGACAACATTACCAGACCCCAGCTTCTTCATCAAACCCCACTGTTCACATGCTGAGTGACAGTTTTTTAAAACATTCATTGCTCAACCTTCATGTATCTGTCACAATTATCCAATCATCTGTCAGCCAGTCAGTCACCCAGAGACAATGTCACATATTTTCGTTTCAAACCAGACAGCACCTTTTGGTTCTCACAACCAGGATAAACTTCCTGCCTCTAACTTCTCCTCCCTAACATCTGCGTACACACCCCCACACACACACTTTGCTATGCTTTGTTCTTAACTAAGCACCCATATCGCAACTCAATTTAACTTAAGAGTGGGGTAAACAGTTGTTTCTCTTTCACGTTATCAGACGATCTACCTGCAGAGTCATTCAACTCCAAAGTAAAACCAGAGACTTTGAGGGCTTCCTGTACAGTAGCCAGATGTTTTTGGCTCAACAGCATCAGGAAGCGTGAGTAAGCAGCTGTTACAGAAGGATAGATCCAAAAAGATGTTAAATGTTTGCACATTTTGTATTAAACTAAAGCTCTTGGCGCTGCTATTATGCAACATCTGCTTGATTAAATGGTGATTTTCAACAAATTTCAGTTTAAAACAAACGTTTCATGGTGCAAACAGTAGGTTTCAACTTAAGAGTGGGGTAAAGATGGGAATCCTGTTTACAATAACCCAGGGTACGCCAACCCCCAAGCCACCCACCGTGTCAGGAAGACATCATTTGCACACACTTACTATAACAGCAGGTCTCCTCCTAAACTAAACTCAGCTCACGCCGGAGCCAGGAGAGGGGAAGCAAATGGCTTTAGTCAGTAAAAATCCTCCAATTCTGCAGCTGCTTTTTCACTACACTGTCTAGACAGACTCTCTCTTATTCTCTCACTACTTTCCCCACTCTCCAAAATCTGCGAAAAACATTGTGAGAAACTTTCCAGCTCCCCAAATCCTCTTCGTGATTTATAACCTATTTTGCGTCCATAAAGGAAGTCTTAAGAAATTATTTCAGTCAGAGGTTGCAAATACAGAACTGGGGCACATGGAAATGGCTGTGTTTATTGTCTTTCATCTACCTCCAGGTATTACACAAATAAATGACCTCTTAACCTTTTCTAGTAATGCTTCTAGGGGTCTTACAAGTTGATCAGCAAACAGGACACCAAAGATACTACTTTACCTTTGGCTTTAATGTAATATTTCTATAGGTGTAATTCACACCAGTGTTTGTACGTCAAGAAGGTGAACCTCAGTTGTTATAAATTGCACCACAATCTTCTATTTGCATATTTTGTTTAACCTATGTAGATTGAAATTAATCTCCGTCCTATAAGAAAGCATGAGGTCATTATCAAGTATATTCCTGTTTAGCTTCACTGTTTATTTGCGTTTTTAGACCTTGGACTCCTCTCAGGACGGAAAGCTGTAGCAGCAAGAGCCAAACATATGGCCTAGACAATATTCCTGTTTGAGAAACGAAAAGAAAGCCAAAAAAACAATAGAAAAGAAAACAAAGAAGCCACTTGGATCTTTCAATGTGTTCAGTCTGGAATATTTCCCGTGCAGCATAAAGGAAAACAGTTTGGGAAAGAAATAAATTCCAATGTTTGCATGGTACTTGGGATTACATTTAAGGGTGTATGCCTCTCTATAACCGTTGGCCCATTTGTTTGTACTGGTCTTTGAAATCTAGTCAAATCTTTTGTTTATCTTTTTTTTTTTCACTGCCCTGGAAAGACCTTTTTCAGTGTGTTTCTTTAAATACACCGGCCACTTCAAATGTGGCTTGCATTTTGATACTTTGATAATACTCACCAAAAATCTTTTGGAATTATAGAAGCCAAACGGCAAATTCCCCCAAAAGACTTGATCAAAATTTTATAAATTTTTTTCTCTTCAGAGTCAGTAAATGTGTGACCATGTACAGCACAGTTCATTCAAACGCCTGACAGAAATCTCTCCTTAGCATGCCGTCAAGTTCAGGAGTCATACAGCAGAGCACGATTTGTTGAAACATCTAAAATATGAAGTACAAAGTCTCTCCAGGACTGGGAATTGACATCGTTGTTCTTGGCTGTCAAAAATTAAGCAACGTATGAACATAATTTAAACAAGCAACATATTGCAAAGACTTTCAGAAATGAATTCTACATCTTAAGAAATTGGTCATCAGTGTTGACCAGGTAGCTTAAGAAAATAATTTGTCTGACTGTTTTCTTTTTCCTCCTTGGACAAATCTGGACATGTCATTGGGAAATTCTTTGAACCAACGCTGTTGATCCTTATTTGTAAACCATTGTTTGAGATTTTGTTTTCAACGGACTCAATCATGTGGCTTCACTTGAGGGTCTAGTCAAACTTACCTTCAGGGCACAATTTGCCAGTTTTAAGTTAGCATTATTCCAGCAAAACCTCCCTGGAGCGTCTGTACTGCCACCCGTTGCCCTATTGAGAAACAGCTTGCTTGCCCATAACCCTAATTAAACGTATAAATCCAGGTTTTATGTTTTCTATAAATTTTTCTATTACAATGTATTTATTCATGCCCTCTTATAAGATACAGAAAATACTAGACCCCTCCACAATGGAAGAGTTGAGAGTCAGGAGGGGCTGGGCAGGTACCATTACATGTGGTACATTTATTGTAATTTTGGGCTGGCCTGGCAGCGCTGAGTCAGCAAATCGCTGCCTTCCTGCAGATTTAGGTGAACCTGCTAAAGTCCTCAGCTTGGCTTAATCAGAGTCGACATGGGGAGTAACTGAACAGTGTTTGCCATGTTTCAACACGACAAGGCTGCGGTTGTAATGGACCTTACTTGTATTACGTTGTTCTGTGCAACATTAAGACTAAGTCGAGCAAGCATCTGCTACTGTACTTAATAATTACTATTCATTACGAAACCAGAAGACCTCTGGCTTGTGTGCACTTACTGTAAAAAGTACATTCCCTTTGTAATTTGACAGCACAAACAAGGCAGTATATTGGTTTTGCTCTTGATTTAACCTCCTAAAGACATTAATAGTGAGCAATCTGATCCAGTTTTATTTTTTTTAGGATATGTCAAATAGTATTTAGGATTTTAGAGTAAAATATGTTCAGATTACATGCCTATATGAAAGATGTAGATACTCTGGACATATGTTTGCGATTATTCCTTTAATTTATGTACATTTACACATTAGACAGCATACACAGACTGCTAGCGCACAGCATCATACAACAACATTAAATTCAGTGGCTGTATGTGAGTTATTGTAACAACCTGACACTCAAGAGTAAAATCAGCTAAGAAAATCATGAAGTGCTAAGCAACCAGCTGCTTGGCTCATATAATAATTTTCCCCAACATGATTTAATAATGCAGCTAAATATTCTACTGATTGTCACTTTGTCCTGTTTTCCATTACACTGCGCGGTTCCTGACCTCCACATTTCAGAGGTAGCTGAACGTGGCGTCCTGCAAATCAGCCCAGTGCGTAGGCTGACGAGGGGTGTGGCTATGGTAGAGAGGATTTAGGAGTCAGTAATCAATCATCGATGATTTAGGAATGGTGACATTATGCGGCTGCGTTGCGGTTCCGTGCTGAGACGTCGCGCCACAGTAAGTTGGTCTCGAGCTCAGCAGGAGGTTCTTTGAGGAGCTACATGTTCTCCTTTAGCCTGCATCTGCATTGATTTTTTTTTTTTTTTGTCCCCAGGTGCTCTAATGTTTCTCTTCAGTATACATTTTCGACTCAAAAGCGAAGCGATCATGTGTCGAAGATGTACAGATAATGGTAGAGAAATGCATCGGGTTTTAAAGAGACTCACGCAAACTTATTGTTCATGTATGTATGACTTAAAGCTGGCAAATGGAAACAAGATGTTTCTTTAAATGATCGATTGTCTCCAGTGCAGTGCTGTAAGTAATGTGATGCTGCACAGTGTTTTGGTCAACGACAACTCAATTTTGCTCATCTCTTTATTTCAGCCCCATTTTACTTATGGTATACATCTTGAAAAATGTATTATTTTGATGTGTTACAGCTGGACTCAAAGCCATGTTGCCTTCGCTCTCCTTCCGTATCACAGTTTACATATCGTGATGTGAAGAAGGTTGAACAAGTTTGTCCCTGTCACTTGTTTTCTTTTGTTATTCCAATAAGAATGTGATTTTTTTTTTTTTTTTTTTATTACACGGAGAGTATTTCCATCATGCCACAGTATTGCAACTGAATTTATGTCCTAACTTTGAGAAGACCCACTCCAAACCCTTAGTTTTGCTTTTTCTGCTTGAGCATTGTGCTGATGCTGAGGTCACACACTGAGGGCTGGACGTTCTCCGTCCGGGTTGTCAGCAGGATTCATGGCTCCGTCGACTACAACAGGTCATCCAATATCAAAGCAGCAATGCTGGCACTACCATGTTTGACCATCAGCATGATGATCTTTAACAGAAATGCTTTCATTTTTAAATCATTTGCAATGACACACATGCGTTGGTAATGCTATTTTCCACAACCGCTGGTGGTTTGGGGTGCTTTGTCACGGAGATGGTCTACTGTGTTTTCTAAAGTCTGCCAGGGTTTTTAGAGGACTTCATGCTTCCTTCTACTGACAAACTTTATTGATATTCTGAATTCATTTTCCAACAGGACTTGGCTCCTGCCCACACTCCTAAAAAATACCAAAAGCTGGCTCGATAATCATGGTGTTACTGTGCATGACTGTTTGTGTCCTTGAGCAAAACACTTCGACCACTGTGCCCAGAATCTTGCCACCATCAGCGTGTTTGTTAATGGGTGAATGACAGGATGTAGCTAATGCCATCCTGTTGTTGCTGTAGGCTTTGTACGGGAGGCTACAATGTGTAAACAAGCTAGCCATTATAGCTATTAGTGGCATCTTAGCTGTTCTGATCTCTCGGATCTCTTTTGGTCCCGCTTTCCCAGCATTCAGTTTTTGAGATGGAATAAACCGTCTGTGCCTCTCTGAGAGTTGAAGTGGTTATTTCACTAATTCCTATTAATCTATATTGATATGGTTTTAATAATAACTTTCACTTAGAGTTGGTCTACAAGTGTTTTATAGGTCATTTATATTAACTTTAGAATTCCCTTAGAAAAAGGTTTTATAAGTAGAAGTGCAAGTGGAGCGATTGAAAGTGGAAGTCTTTTTTTTTTAATATATGTTAAGCCCTTATGATTATTTCACAGCTTGGAGAAGTTTGGACAGAGTTAAAGAGATTGAGTTAAGATGTCAGGTTTTCTTGATCAAAGCAACGCAGTTAAAAGCTGTAAAATTGTGCTGTTATGGTTTCCAATTCTTTTAATCAGTTACAGTTTCATCTGGGCTCGCAGCAATAAAAAGAGTCGTTTTTTTGTGAGCAGTTAATTTTGCGGGAACAGCTTTGCTCGCTCTGATGTAAACACACATCCATCAAATGTAGATTGCATTATACCTAATCATTCCGTATTATCTGACGCACTGAGAACAAAGCGTCTGCTGCGCCTCTTAAATGCGAAACAGCGCAATTATTGCTCCAACACGAGTGCAGGGTTTTAGCTCAGATGCTGCTTGCAAAGCCAACTTCAACATTTACGCAATAAAACACATCTGTTAGAACACGTTATTTCGCGTAGTTGCATTTATGAAAACTGCATGTGCATTTGTTTACACCAGTAAAAATAAACCCGTCAAAGTGTGTAACGTTTGCAAAGGCCAAGATCATAAATCTGTGGATCATTAATCACCACACTGTGTATAGTTTAAATAAGCTATCTGTTTGGGCTTTCATGTTTGTATGTGAAGGGAACGGGATGTTATTGTGTGTGTTTGCGTGTGTGCTTATTTTTTTGTAAATCAATGGGTGAATACTTGCATAAATAAAGATATGAGTTATACGTTTGCTCAAAGCTGCACCAATTGACCACTAATTTACTTACATCAATAAAAGATAAATAATCACAAACAATAATGGTCTGCAAGACGGACTTGTCAGCTTAGTTCACCCTTATAAAAATCAGCATAAAACAAAATGGGTGGCAGTAAACGTGGAGCACATTGCACACAATAAATCACCCTGATACTCACACATATCTCAATTCGCCGAAATGGAGTGGGTGGGATCGGCACCAGATCAAACCAACACGCATTGATTAGCTAGTTCACATCATTTAGCCGCTTTGCACTGGAGAGAAAAGGCAAGGCAGTAATCTGCTTGGTTTATTGGTTTTATAACAAGCACAATTTGCAAAAACACATTAATGAACGATGCTTTGCACCAGGTTTTGCTTAAGCGAGCTTCCAACTGTAGACTCTGAACAGATGAGCTCATAAAAACAGGCTAATATCATAAAAACATACATTGGAAAGTCCCTGTCACTATATTCAATGTACATAGTGATAAAGTGCCAAACTTTTGCTCTGTGATCACTAATGATGAGATTACAGTTTTTATTTCTTAATGCAAACTCTGCTGTTTTTCCATCATTGTAAGAAAAATCCTTCAGGTCAATGGAAAGTTTAAGACTTTCTGAGAGTTTGTTCTGTTTGTTTGCTCTTTGTGTGACCTAGTTTATGTGTCAGAATCTGTGTGGTTTTTTTATGGTGAAGATTCAGAACCTTACTTTTATGCTGGAGATAATAGTTTTTTTTTTTTAGATTTTTTTTTGAAGTGTCAAGTCAACCAATCTGTTAGGTAGTTAGTTTGAGAACTGTCACCCTTGGTTACCCTTCAAAGACATCAAAACATTTGACAGACACCGCCCACCCTTAGTCACAGATCCCTTTTTGCAAGGTAAGTACTTCTCTAAAATGTAGTTACCACTGACCCCCCCAACCCCCTTTGACTGTTTACAACCAGAATGGGTAGTTAGGGTGTCTGAGAGCAGTTTCCCATGGTTACTGTGTAATTAATGAGAAGAGTAGAAGCTTGTGTTGCAAACATTCTCTGTTTGTGCCAGAACATCTTTTAACCCATAAAGACCAGATGCAACATGTGCTTCTCCTTTTCGAATCTGACGCAATTTGATCATGTTGGACATGAAGTCATGGTTCCTAAGACACGTGATGAAGGACCTTTGGGTTTTTTTTCCCCATTTGGGGAAAGACAACATTTTTCCTTTAAATGTTAAAGTTTTCATCTTTATTAAGGAATCCAGAGAGATATTTTCATACCTTAATGCTCAAAATCTTTGTCAAACAAGCTGGCGACATTTGTCTAATTAACATTTATCACACTGCTAAATATTACTTGTTGAATTAGACCCGTATCCTGGTATGATTGACTGTGTAATGGACACCAAATAGTGTTTACACAGCATGTGGTACGAGAAAACATTCACATTTATTAAAAATTACCTGTCCACCAAAAGGTGCATGACCCCTTGCCAACTTAACAGCTGCATACAGATTTACACATCTGGACTTGCCTCTGCATACACAGTTTCTTCAATTAAAGTGTACACCTTGCGTTAGTAGGCAATCCACAAACATCTTTGCAAACGAGGCCCACCGTATTTGCATTTAGGGAACATAGATCACAGCCAATAAAACCCGACAAGACTGTTTTTATTAAATCTAGCAAAGGTCAAGCAAAGAATAATGACTTCATGATGAAAAGTTAAAGTGGAGCAGAAGGAAAAGCTTCCAAAAGCATAAAGAGTTTTTTAAAAATATAATTAAGGCTGTGAACTGTGCAGGTGAGAGCAAGATAAAGTACAAAGTCAAGAGGCAATCTGAAGCAAAACCAGGAAACTGAGGATAAATGAAGCACAAAGCTGGTTATAGAAAAACTTACACAGTCCTAAACAACAGCAAACTCAGCATTACTTGTCTGAGTTATTGTCTCATTTAACATTCAGTGCCAATGCTACCCACTGCATCACTGATGAACTTATGATCTTAGGATTCCGGTCTTTGTTTGAAATAGCCAAGAAACTTCACACAATACCACCTTAACATGTAATTTAAATCCTACATTTATAGGATTTAAACCTAACAGCTGGTATTAGATGTGTCAGCATGTACAGTGGGGGAAAAAGTATTTAGTCAGTCATAATTGTACAAGTCTTCTTAAAAAGATGAGGCCTGTAATTGACATCATAGGTAGACCTCAACTATGAGACAAAATGAGAAAAACAAATTCAGAAAATCACATTGTCTGATTTATTTGCAAATATGGGTGGAAAATAAGTATTTGGTCAGTAGCAAAAGTTCATCTCAATACTTTGTCCTTTGTTGGCAATGACAGAGGTCAAACGGTTTCTGTAAGTCTTCACAAGGTTGGCACACACCGTTGCTGGAATGTTGGCCCATTCCTCCA
>CAEGAE010045465.1:0-10145 GCA_903067095.1 Girardinus metallicus
TAAGTTATAAAAAGTTTAGAATAAAAACACAAAAAAGAAATATGAAAAAAAAAAAAATACTGTGTGTATATATATATATATATATATATATATATATATATATATATATATACAGGGACACAAAAAAATTTGTAACTAGTCATACAGAGGAGTTCAGAAATCAGCAGATCCTGAGATGAAGTAGATTAGAATCCAACAGAAAATTAAGAAATTCCAAGATGATTCCCAATTTTGGATCAAAGCATAAGTTTCAAATATTTATCATAATTTTCTGAAACTGCAATGCAGTACATCAGAGTACATGTTGTTAAATGATCCACTTCTAAGCAAAAACGGACGGAAGTAGTTACTTCAAATGCTTTAAAAAAAAAAAAAGCAAAAACAATTTGATCAATCAAGGAGATCAAGGACAAATGAGCAGATTCTGATCTCTGGCTGTTGTTCTTCATGTTCTGTGTTGATCCATTACTGCCAAACACCGTGGTGAATGAAATTAGCTTTACTGTGATGCTTGTTTAAACTGAAAAACTGGAAGGCAAAGTTCAAAAAACTTTTTTGTTTCCACCCACACAGATACATTCACTTCATGATGGGCTCAATTATATGATTTCATTTTTTTTTAACAGTCAAAATATCTGATTCGCACATGGACTTGTTGAAAAAAAAAAAATAAATAAATACATAAAAACATTCCCATCAGCGCCAGCAACTTGGGGTTTTGCCCTTTTAGCAGTCATCATCCTTCCTAATCCCTAGTAGGTCTTCCAAGCCTTGCGGCACCTTTACAGGCTACACACATTGGCCCCAAACTGCATGAATCTTCCTCTCAGGGACAGCAATATACCCAAAAGGTCTGACTGCCCCGACAGCAGATACAAGGGTAGTGGTGTCTGTTGAACAGGAGCCAAACCAGCTAGATGGAGAGGGGTGGGGGATGGAGGGTGGAGAGGGTGGGGGGGTGGTATTTGGGGAGGCATGCAGAAAGGAAGGAAGGAAGGGAGGAAAGAAGGAAGGAAGTGAACACTGTGGCTGGATCTGGCTTTGATGAGGAGGCATGAGAGTGAGGAAGCTTAGCCTTCAAGGGAGGCAGGTGTGTGAGAAGGTGATAAGAACATGGTAGTGGGCACTGAACACACACACACATAAACACACACTCTGACATATGCAAGCAAACAAACAAATGAAAAAAAAAAAAAAAAAGTCTGCTCATATTCAGCACAAAATAAGAATGACAGCCCTTGGAATTGGTCTCCAGCTCTTTCTGCTCCCTCATGTGACAAGAAAGCAGGAATTTCAGTGGAAGTAAAATTTAACAGCAGGATAACAATGATCAAAAAGAAAGCAAAACAGGAATTCATTTGATTGAAAGAGCTGATTAGGTGGTAAACACAAATCCATTCTTGAGGAGAGGATGTGTGTTTCACTACATCTCTGCTCGCAGGCACATGCCACACACACACACACACACACACACACATTAATTTGTGAGAGTTAAAGTCTCCCATGGGCGTTCTTTGTAGCAGTACGTGGTCCAGAACAGAGAAAAGTAATTTATGGATAAGATATTTGTTTGGCTGGCTTATTTCAGAATGCATTAAGATTAATTAAGTGCTTCTAAATGTGGCACCGTGGAGTTCAGATTCCACAGATGAATTCTCATCATTAGCTCACAGAATTTTTTTTTTTTTTTTTGCAGCCTGTTTAACAGCTTTTAATAGCCTGGGTGAAGCCAGACCAGAGTGTTCTAATGGCTGGAAAACACCGAGCGTGACTACAGGACTGGCGCATAGTGATTTACTGATTGAGAAAGGCTATAGAGGTGTCACTGTATAATCCATTGCGTGTGAATGTAAATCTATAATGCGGGCACACTTCAGCACAGTCTGCACCTGTCTGTCCTTGTTAATCAGAAGCAGGGAGAGGGAGAAGATGGAAAGGAAGCAATTAGGGACTCTGTCATTAAATATTTGGTTTGTTTGGCAGGAAAGTGGCATTAAGGAGTGAAGAAGACACAGCTAAGCACGCTCAGATTACTTTATATCCACCATTATTTGAGATAAACTTTGAGCAAGCAATTAGTGCCAATCAGGGATTAATTGAGCACACACAGAAGAAGTACAACGGTTCCAGAATTGTTTTACGAAAGTATTTGCTGAAATTCCAATTAAAACATCATTTAACTGATTGCTTGTCAGTTCATCATAACTGTTGGTGTATTTGTCACACAGCGTGAGGATGAATGTGCATAATTGCATGTGAGCACAGAAAAGTCAATCCGCTGATTGAGACTGTCAATGCAGTGGAATGCTGTGACTGTTTCACAGAGACAAAAAAAAAAAAAAAAAAGGTGAACTAGAAATCTGCCAACTGCTGCTTTGGAAATCAAGGAATATTCATTCATTCATTTTTCAGAGATGCTTTTGTTCAGAGACAGGGTGGTGGGGGACACAACTGCAGCTGACTTTCGTGTGGGGTACATCTTTGTCATTCCAGTTTAGCATTTTATTGATTTTAGTGTGCAATCCTGGGTACTTAATTTTCAGGCAAATAAGTGGGTTGATACAATCAAAACAAACGCGCATGTCTAGCTATAGCATGAGAAATGGCTCATGGTCTTTTACCACAGACAAAAGAGAAATCCTACAACCACTAAAATATGACGGCACTCCAGTTTTGTTTACATTTTGTGAAGAAGGAAGATGTGCTCATGTCTTTTTTAGAGGTTTCAGTGGGCCTTGGTGCAGCGTCATCACAGAGGGTGAACAGCTTTTTCAAAGTGTTTGGTTCAGTTGACACAATGCAGCTGGAAGTGAACCACACCAACTGGAAATGTAACAAATGTTGCAACTCTAGTCCTCAATCAAACCGAGTCTATCGGTCTATCAGGTGTGAAAACATCCTAATATTTTCCTGAAACATTTCCACATGTCACATCACAACCTGCAATGGGGATGCTTTCCTGCAAGGTCGCGAGGACCTTAGTCAAAGCTGATGGGAAAATGGATAGACATAAATACGGGGTAACCCTGGGATAAAATACATGAGGCTAAAGTTCATCTACTCAAAGGACAACCTCTAGCATGCAGCCAGAACAACATTTGAATGATTTAGATCAATCTAACTAAATCCAACCAAAAATCTGTGGCAAGACTTTTACAGACACTCTCAATTCAAACAGACTGAATTTGTCACATCTTACAAACAAGAATGGGCAAACATGTCAGTATATAGAAATAGAGCCGCATATAGCCAAAGTTACTTCTACAAAGCATTAACTCAAGGTGTCCTCAATTTCACATGCACTCCACACTTTTGAGATTTCTAATTATAAAATCATATATACTTTCCATTCCACTTCAAAAAGAAGTGCTATTTTGTGTTTATTTGACACATAGTACAGTTCCACTTAAATACAATTTGTAGCTGAATTTGTAGTTGTAACTTGATCATTTGTGAAAAAAATTGGTAACACTTTATTTGATAGGTTGTGCATAAGACTGTCATGACACCGTCATAAACATGACATAACACCTGTCATGAACATGAGTAAGTTTTCATGAATATTTATGACTGCTGTCATAAAGTGTCATTCGGTAAATTATGACACTTTTAATACAAAGTTGAAGTTACTCAAAATGTCTTTGTTATGGCAACTTGACATTAACCAAGAAATCATGATCTGACATAAATTTGTTATAAAAGTATTACTGATTAAACTTTAAAAAATTATGTAGCCTTATGTTATTAAAGGGTTAGTCATAAATATTGTCAAGTGTCAATATTTATGTAAGAGGCAAACAACCGACAATTTAAACAAAGTTTTTGTGGACATTAAGTTTGCATTTGAATGACATAATATATAGATAAATAACATTAAGCAAAAAAGTAGAAGCTATCATTTTAAGTAAAACTGTAATGTAAAATGATTCTCTTCTAATTGTGATGTTAGTCTTTCTTTTACAAGTTCTACATATTCTCATTTAGCTCTGACCTGTAAACCTCATGTTAGAATGAACAAATGATCCATGTCTGATGAAAAGATCCTCCTTAAATTTTAATGATATATAGTATTGACAAAACCAAAATGAAGCTGCTTCACTTTTTGATACACTTTAAGAGGGCAGATTAAATGGTACCTAATTTGGTTTAATCAACTGAAACAGCCCCGTCCTTAAGTGACACAAGATTAGTCTAGCAAAAATAATTATGTCAGATATTTATAACCCTCCTCTGTCCCACTGAGTCAGAAAAAGATTGTGGGTGAATCCATTTTTGGAAGAGAGCTAAATATTTACAGGGTTTTCTATTTTCTGGTGACAATGTACCACAAGGGGCCCAACTGAGATGAAATAAAAATATAATATTGTAAATATTTTAGAAAACTGAATTAATTCAATAAATTATGCACGGGAGACAAGGAAAAAAGTTCATATTTGATGTTGACAAACATTTTCCATGGGTGATTGTACTAGAACCAGACTAGTAACTATCACTGGTTGATAGGAGATGGTGCTACTAAGAGGCAAGCTCAATTAATATTAAAGGGAAAATAATATATCTTGTGAAGTCAGCACCTTAAACCCCTTAATGAAAATTCTATGAATTTTTCTTCACCAACAAATCTCTTTGTTCGTTCAAATACAGATTTATGTTTTTTTGTGATTTCTCATAATTTGTGGTTAGGCAACCAGATAATAGTTCTCCCTGTACATATTAAGTCACAGAAAGTGAAACTCAAAATTACTCTATTTTATCAAATACAAAATATATTGATATCTAATGTAATTTATACCATATTGTGCCAGCCAATGAGGGGATGATGGAGCTTCTGATTAATTTTGGACTCAGCAGGTGGCATACCTTAAAATCTAAATTAATTTAGTTAAAACCACCAAAAAGGACCACCTCTCTGTTCCCTTCATGGAATATTTTTGGAGTGGCTGACAAATTTGATTCTTTTTTTTTTTTTTTCACAAAACACATGAAAGCACTTAAATGTCTGGTTCTGATATTATTTAATCAAGCTTGAGCACTCTGTCAAAAACTCTAATCAGTGTGATAAATGCATCTGTTGTCTTTTATCACCTACATCAAGGGCAAAATTAGAAGTGTTAAAATGGTAAATTGAAACAAGGTTTAATTGTGGTGAGAAGTAGAATCAAATTCATAAACAAATATTATAAAAAATCCTATTCACGATATATTTAATTTAGTCATGTGTCTAAATGTAAGAAGTACTTAGACTGAACTGATTTTATAAGATCTGTCAAAATGGGGCAATTGCAAGTGCAGCATTTGTTTGTGATATTTTAAGTAGCATATTATGCAGTGAAGAAAAATTATGTTACATTTTGATGTAGCGAGTCTACACCACAAATCCCTGTACTGTAGTATCTTTTTATATGCAGTTTAATCTATACAAAATGAAATTAGGTTAATTTTTGTTTCAACCTCATGAGTGCACACACTCATATTAATCAGTAGGTACTGTATCACACTGCCAAGAACCTATTACACATTTCATTTTTGCAGTGGTGCCGAGTCCTTATTCAACAATCGTTGCACAGTAATCTGCTTAAGTGCAACCAAAAACCTTGAAACCTTATCTTCAGTTCAGACTAGAAATTCAAAAGAGGATTCTCTATTGTGCAGACCTTCAGAAGTCGTTTCTAAGTATACTGGCATGAAGTTAGGTAAGTAAGCTGGATTCCAGTTTCTGCTTGGAATAGCTCCTCACAATAGAAAAGTGTGATTAAACAGGAACTAAAAAAAAAGGGAGCTACATTTTTGTTAATCATAATTTTGTAAAATTGAGAACCAAACTACTAAATGAAGAATGATTAAGAGGACAACAGATCAGAAACTGCCAAACTAATTTGGAGACTACTCAAACAATAAAAATCCACATCCTTACTCATGTTCTACCTTCCTCCAGTCTGAATCCATCTCAGAAAATGATGGATTCAGTGTTTGTCTCTTTTCAGTAAGCTTTTCTGCACATCCTGACAGAAAGCTGTCAGCTGTGAGGCTGGAGTATTTTTTTTTTTTTTCCAACAGCCTCCATGGAGAAAATCCTAGTGGGATTCAGAGCTGGCTTTTCTGATGTGTAAGATTGCTGGAGACAGGCCTAGCAGGTTTAAGAAGATTAATTAGGGTGTAGCGAAGACTGTGAAAAAATCTCTCTTCCATAGATGGTATATCCACTGACACAGCTTTGCATACCGGCAAGCAACTAAAATGTGCACCAGAGCCAGACACACACACACACACACACACACACATCCGCGCACGCACATACAAGTATAATGTGCGCGGAAGAGACACGGCAGGAGGGCCAAAAGTCTGCCATGCCCCAGACTCATCCAATAATGATACCCCCAGCCCCCACTTCTACTCCCTGGGTGTGTTTATCCTGCCTGCTCCTTTCTTACTTTGTTTTCGTTTCGAACACATTTCCCCTTGTTAGTGCACTTGCAAAAATTCTGTTCTATTAGGGACAATTTTCACTTTGCTTCTCGTCATCGGAACAGCAAGTTCAAGTAAACACTGTTGACCGTGAAGCAAACAAAAAAAAACATCCAGCATGAGCTGGAAGCTGTGAAAAGGAGTGCGATTTAAAATTCAAAACAGATAATGAAAACAAAGCTGTTTCGCTCCGTGCAACACTGGTCGTTAAACATGTGATATATTCTAGCGACTGTCAGCTATCTTGATGAATTTAACATACATAGTGTTTATATGCACACAGAAATTTACAGGTTCAGATGGATATGTTTACATATATACACCATTTTAAACTGTACCTAACTATAACTTTTTAGGGATAAATGTTGAAGCAGAGACTGCAGCTCCAATTAGGGACTTTAGGTAAATAGGCTGCACTTTATTTGAGTAAGTGCCTAAAAGGCACCTCAGATGGTTGCCACGGGAGATTTAAGGATTTCTTAAATATACATGAAAGAATCACAGCAATACATTGAGTATGTTTTTGATGAAGAAATGACATTATAACATGATATGAAGCTCAAAAAAGTTGATTTTGTATATCTGACCCTGTCCCCATCCTTCCTTTTAAGAATGGTTAAGGGATTGGACAGGAAAAAAATTAAAAGGAAGAATTCGTAATATGATGCAGGGCAGTTAGAGTGGAGCTACTGAAGTCACACAACACAGTCTATTAATTGGGGGACAGAAAAATATTGGAACAAGTTTGAGATATACTAGTGTGTTACGTTTGTCTGCCACTAGTATGACACAACATTAGATGTTTGTGTTTAACTCGGTAAGAGTCCAACTGGTGGTGGAAATGCTGTCCTGAACCGCATTTCAGGACAGCAGTTCCAGTATTTCATTTAAAGTAGTACCATATGGTTCAGTGGAAACGAGGCATTAGATGCTATATAATTGATGCTAGATCCTCCATAATTGATGCTAAGTGTTAACCAAATCAAATCTTGAATACATTAAAGTTGTTTCAGTAAAGCTTTTGGCTTTCTTTTCAAAATATGGAGAACACTGGTTCTACTGAAGGTAAAAACATCTTTAAATGATTATTATGATCATGGCACTTTAATAGGATGTGCACTATTTTTGAGATCCACTGTAATTAAGCTAAAAGAAAACTAGTCCTAAACTTTCTTTGACAGCCCATTATCTACCATCTTGTCAAACTGCGATGATTGATATAGAAGAAAAGACAAGGGCAAAAATAGAAGCACCACCCCACCATCACACATATTCACACACACACAAACACCACTCCCTGAATACTCATCACCATCATCATTTTCATCATTACATGAAATATGACCGAGAGCAGAATCCCACAATGCTGCGCAAATGTCGACGAGCGTTAGCGTCAGCGAGACACAAGAGATATGCATGCATCATCTGGCCAGGAGAATATCACTTGTGGGGAGACTGCCAGGGGGCTCTGAGGAGGAGAAGGAGAGGGAGGTGGCAAGGAGAGAGAAGAGGAGAAAATAACAGAAGGAGAGAAGAGACTCAGCAGACGGGAATTGAGAGGAGAGTAAGAACAGGATGAGGTACTGTATTAAAAAAAGGGAAGAGGGATGAAAGGACTGGGATGTTTTGGCATGGCGCAGGCAGGAAAAATAATACAAAGAGGCAATCAGAAAAAATGGAAGCATAATATCCCTGCATTGCATAATCTCCAAAGATTTAAGCATAATGCATAATCTCTGCAGGTTTTAACAATACTCCATGTGGCCTAATTCTCAGCCAATTACAAACTATGAAGCTTTGGATTTTTCTGCTTTTATGGGAATGGATTTAACTGGAGAGGGCCTCAAATATGGGAGAGAGTTTAGAATTTCTGGTGGAGACATTTAAAAGGGGTGGGGGGTCTTTTGCAGGCTTTTGACAGCTGGGGTCCCCACACAGCCTTTTGGTATACTCTCTGCTTTTTGGTATACTCTAATGCCCTTCACTGACCAGATTAAAGCTCATACGACGAACACACAAAAGCTGGAAACATCTGTTCTGGAACATGCCATCCGTCCTTCCAACACTGAGCTAGGCTGGTCACTCTTCAGTTGCCATCCCCATGTGGACAGCATCTGCAGTAACGGACTAGTGCACATTAACCGCTGAAGCATGAGGCCATGCTAACCTACTAGCCAGGCGATCACCACTTTTTTTTTTTTTTTTTACACATCATCACCTTTTCTCTATGAAAAAGCAAAGCTTTGCTTTGTCTACTTATTTTGGTCTGAGTGTTGATAGTTTCTAGTGATCATGTAACGGTAAAATTAGAATATTGAAGTATTATTAGCATTCAGGCTATCAGGAAATGTATAATTCTAAGACAGCTGACTCTGTAGGAGACCAGGTATCTATACACTATGTCAAACTAGTCAAGTAGCATGCAGCAAAACAGGACTGTGTTTCCAGAATCTAGTGCTCTGTTAATGTGTCCAGAAATACTGCTGTGCTTTTTTAACAGTATCAATACACCTCAACTTTTTTTTTTACATATTTTTGTGATAGATGAAACAATGCACAATTATAAAGTTCTAAAAAAATATATAAAGACTTCCAAATGCTTTACAAAATAACCCAAAAGGTGCTGTGTGCATTTATTTTAAGCCCTCTTTAATATAATTCCCCTAAAAATGTATTGATGTGTGTGTAATTTAGCCTTAGTATGAATTAAGATGTTCTGTGAAGGCCTCAAAGGGTCTTAAAGAGTGAACAAACCGCATCATGAAGACCAAAAAACACAGCAAACAGGTTAGGCATAAAGTTGTGGCGAAGGTTCAAGAGAGTTATATTAGAAAACAACTTCACAGTAGGGCTGTTGTAAACGAATATTTTAGTAAACGAGTAATCTATCGATTATTCTTACGATCAATTGAGTAATCGGATAAAAAAAAGATAAAATAAAACATTGGTAAATCTAACATGACAGCAGTATTACTATCGCATATCAACATCAGTCCAATTTTTCTTATTTGAGCTTCCCTAAGAATAATTTTTCTGTAGTTTAAAAAATTAACTTGTAACAATAATAGCTCATTTTCTAAGTTAACCTGAAGAAAAGTTGTACAAAAATCTGAAATTATATCCAGGTTAATAATAAAGAGGCAGGCTCACAAATAGGCTTATAAAAAATGTCTATACTCCAGCTTTTTGTTTAAATGTATTCATCTTCTGTGAGTTTGACAGATGAACTCTCACCTTCCCGGCCATTTATAGCGTTTGTGTTCATTGCTAGCTACTGGATTTGACACCTTTGTTCGTCCCACACAGAAACATCTACCAGGTATGTAACGTCACGATTCGCTCCTCCACCCATTTGTTGCGACCGGAATAATATTAGTCAGTAAAGCTACGCATCTAAAGCACAGCCGCCCGCTGTGTTCAGTCTATCCGCTCACCTGCGTAAATAATCCCGCCGTGCTCGTCCCCGCCGTTCGCTCTGAACCAGCAGCTGCGGGTGGAGAAAAGCTGCACCATCGCTCCCGTCATTTTAAGGATGTTTATTGGTACCCCGAAAAATGACAAAAACCCGGACATTATCATGAATCAGTAAAATCCTCCCAGGCAGAACTTGAAAACTGGACGTTATGCTGCTAACACTTAGCTTTCGTCAACAACTCAGGCGGAAGTGAGAACGCAAATAA
>CAEGAE010045486.1:0-22504 GCA_903067095.1 Girardinus metallicus
GTTGCTTTGCCTTTTAACGGAGCTCTTGCAGGTTGATTGGGTTGACGTGGTGCGACCTGGTTGGCTGAGGCGAAGGCGTGGTGATAAGTGGTGCTGGTTGAGGTGAAGAGTCTTACAGGTTGAATTTACGCCTAGGCTTCATTAGATGTTGAAATGAAACATAAAATACTTACATAAAGTTTAGTTTTTGTCCAATCTTTAGCATAGATTCTAGAAATGTCTTCATTTTTGTGAAAACTTCCTTTATGCACCTGCAAAAACATCTACTGCACATCAGTCCGAGAAATCTACGATTGTTTTTAGTATTTGATAAATGTTTGCAGTGCAGGTTTAAAGTAGAAACCGGTGTTTCTGAATTTTTTTTCTACTGTCAGAAATGAGAAGAAACATCAAATTTAAATGAAAATAAAACTCGTATGATTGACACATCTCAACAGGAATAGGTGCAGTGTTGTGTGTGTGTGTGTTTATATATGGACACTGAAACTTTGGTTTGACAGAATTAACCTTTGCACTAAATGGAGAGTAACACCTGCTGCAAGTTTTGCAGAACGGCTTCACGTTTTCTCTTCGTCACCCAAAATAATTCGGACTGACAGAGTTGAGTTACGGCAAGAATGTGTGAAAGTGTCGAGGAGGAATTCTGGGGACTTTGGAAACTTTGTGGGAGCGCAGCTATCAGTCATACTTCTGTGTTTTTATGTTATTTTAGACAATTTATTTGGACATTTTAAGAAAAAAAAAATTGTATTGCACTCATATCTTTTTCACCTTTTGTTACCTTCCACTACAAACTTCATTTATATATTTTATTGAGGTTTAATTTGTAACTGTTTAAGTGATGATCGATTTTGACATATTTTCGCTGGTTAAAATCTGAAAAAAGTGGCATATGTTTTTTTTTTTATTGACTTTTTTTTGGCCTGCTGGGCAAAATTTTTCTGCTGTAAAAGGCAGAAAACTAACACTGCACATCCCTCTGTGTAACATGGTGGTGGCAGCATTATGGTGAGGTTGGAGCATATTTCAGGAGGCAGCAGAGGAATGCCTGTCACCATTCTAAGCTTTACTGGACAATAAATTATCCTAGAATTTATTGCGATAAACTATAATGTAGTTTTTATAGTATTTTTTTTTGTAATATAATGATAATGATATAATAATGCAGGCATTCCCTCTCAGCAATCAATTTCTAAACTATGGAACTGGAATATCTAAAAAAAAAAAAAACAATAAATAAAATGAAAAATAAAAACCAAATGCAACCAAAAATATTAATAATTAGGCTCAGATGATGATAATTAGGCAAAATCGTTTTGTGATCTTTGAGCTTGTTTTGATTTACCATGCAATTTATTGATTTATTCCAAACATTCAGTCAGAGATTCCATGAAATAATTTGGATCAAATCATATAAGAGTGTTGGAATGGCCTAGTCAAAGCTCATATGTAAAATCCATTTGGGAATTTATAGAAGGACTCAGAAATCGTTGCGATAAGGTTATCTCCAGTTTCAAAGGAAGAATTTGTAAAAAAAATCTTACAAAAATCCCAATAAATCAAATTAAAGTTTGAATTTTTCTTTAATTTTTCCAATAACTCCTGACTCGCTTCTTCCTTCAGGACCTTAAGCTGTCGTCTGAGACGTACCGAATATACAGTCTCTACCACTCCCTGCACCACTATAAGTACCACACCTTCCTGCAGTGCAAGAAAGAGGTCAGTCACGCGTCCAGACTCCAGTCATTTTTTTTTAGGATTTCTGTGTTTTTGGCGCGCTGAAAGCTTTGCGTGTGGCTCAGAGCTGCCTGTGTTTGCGTTCGCAGACCAACACCATCGAGCAGGCGGCCGAGGATCCGGGCCAAGAGGAAGTGGTGCAGCAGTGCATGGCCAACCAGAGCTGGCTGGACACCCTCTTCAGCTCCTTCGTCGAGCTGCTGACGCTCAGCACCAAAGCCTGAGTTCGCCTCATGAGGAGACGCACGGAGAGCTAAACTTAAAAAAAGAAAAAAGAAATAAATAAAATGAGAATCTGGAGGAAAAGCCCAGATGAGTCCCGCTGTACAGCCCCCAGACCCTCTTCGAAAATCTCTTCAGATCCGAGCAGGAAGTTTTCCAGGCCCTAGACGAACAGAAGAGGGCCTGTTGACCCGACCTCGGACGCTGGCCTGTTTTAATTTTGTCTTGTTGTTGACCAATCACTAAAGAAATGTCTTACTTTGTGAGAGTGGGACCCTTCTGGATGAAAGGAGAGGGGCAACCGGATCGTTGTTTAAAACAAAAAAAAGAAAAAAAAGACGGAGAGAGAAACCAGGAGGAGCCGGAAATCCAAGTCGACAGAGGAGAGTCACTGACGTCTTGTTAACTGTGTGTCATAAAAAGACAATAGTTCAAAGAGAAACTATTACCGCTTAGTTTTTACATAAATTATTTTTTTGAAAAGACTAACATCAGCTGTCGGCTTTTGAGAAGAGAGGAAGGCGGCGGGAGTGCTTCGTGCTTTTTGAGCAGCGCGATCGCGGATAGCAACGTGAGAAGTTAGGGGGGCGCTCTCTGGTCGTCTTGCGCTTACGTGGACGGGCAGCACCAGTCGGCGGTGTGGTAATATATGAACGCATTTTTATTATTTATATGAGGAGGTTTTTAACTTAAAAACTCTCACACGCGCTGGTGTGCTGCCCCAGACGTTTTAAATAGCTTTTTATTTTCCACAGGATCAGTATACAATCATAACCCACATATCCGAGTCGTCTTCCCCTCTATACAGAAGAACAGGCGTCGAGACAGAACTATTGTATCAAATACAGTGGGTGTAAAATTTAAAAAAAAAAAAAATGAGGAAAAAAAAAAGAATGGTAACATTTATTTGAAATTTAACATTGTTGTGCTTCAGTTCAATCATCAGTCATGCAGGTGCAAAGAAAAGAACTATCCCTTTTCTCGTATGGGAAAGGAGGAGTATAAATAAGTAATATTTAAAGAGGAAATAGTCATTTCATTTTTATCATTTTGATGTCTGTGCATACTATGACTTATTTTGAAAACAATCTGATTTTCCATAAAAAAGGAAAAAAAAATATGTGTAAATACTGTACAGTTCTTGATGAAACTCTTTGTCCTTCTGTACATTAACTCTCCTGTATTTGAAAAACAAATAAAATCTACAAAGAACAAATGGTTTCATTTCCTTCAGCTCAGTGTCGAGACTTGGGGAAATGTTTCCCATATCTCGTCGCATTTCATTGTGAGGTGGAGCTAAATTAATTCTAAATTCTTTCCAATCAAAGATGGCTGCATCATGCTGTGTTATTGCCTTTCTGTAGCAGTAAGAAGATGGCTCAAGATGGAGATAAATCCTGGAAGAGAACTTGTTGGCGGCTGGAAAAAATGCTCGAGGTTTGAATTCTGCAGGAAAATGACCCAAAACAGAGCCATAGCGACAACTGAATGGTTTAAATGAAAGGATATTCATGTGCTAGAATGGCGTAGTCAAAGTACAGACTTGAAACAAATTGAGAATATATAAAATGACAACTGCTCTAGCCATCAAATCTGACAGAGCTTGAGCCGATTTGCGAAGAGTTTGCCAGTACTGGTCGAATACAAATGCACACCACACTTTTCAGATTTTTTAAATTTCATAAATTGGAAAAACTGCTCCACCTTGTGTAGATCTGTCACACAAAAAAAACCTTGCTAAATTAAATTGAGTCGTTTCGTTTTTATGTAACAAATTGAGTGGAAAAAGCCCAAAGGGTGTGAACACATTTACAAAGCATGGTATGTAAACTGTGGATTTGTCAGATAATCTCAAGTCTACTGAAATTTTGCAGAATAAATTTCAACGTTTCTTTAATGTACATTTAACGACGTAAGACTTGCTAACAGTAAGCTAACTAGATAAGTATTTTATAGCTACATTTGAACGTGAAACTAATTCACTCAAGATCTAAACCCGCTTATATTTGCGGGGAAGTGCTACATCTTCTTAAGAAACAACATTATTTGACAAATAAATTACTTTAATAGTTTTAAATCTTCGTATTTCAAAGTGCATAACGTCGGTGCTCAGAAGTAGGCACAAGTCTCGTGCGTGTTTGTGGGCACGTCTTGCCTCAGCAAGCGGGACCGCCCGACGTGCTGACGTCACATCAGGAAAACGAAACAAACAGTCGGAGTTTCCCGAGAAGTCAGAAGCTCCGAAAGTCAGAAATCAGCCGGTGTCAGCTTTTAAGAAAGCCGCATCTCGGATTGGAGGACAGCTGGTCGCCGTCCCCCGCCGTGTCTCCACCTCTGCACTGGTTTATCTCTCTCCGGGCTCCGAAAACCATCACTGGGCCGACCGGAGCCGAACGAACCGAACCCGCATCACTCAAAAGGTACGAGAGGATCAATTATTCTGTTATTGTGGCGAAAGGTAGAGGTAGTAAACATACATTACATTAAAAAAACTGGACATTATTGAAAAGTTGATGTATGTCAGTAACTCTGTTAGCAAAGTGAAGCAAAATTTAGATTTAAGTACATATACAGTGATGTTTTTAAGCATTTATTTCTGTTAATTTTTGATGTTTTTCTGCTAACAACTTCTGAAAACAGCATTGAACATTATAATATTACATTACAATAAAGAACATTTTAATATAGAAATGAGGCTTAGTGAAAAGTGTGATTATCACTTGCTTATTTGTTTTAAAAGTGCTGCTAAACCTCATCAGAATGCATTAATTTTATTTAGCATTTTTCACTATTTGTCATCAGACATGCACGTCTTAAGTATTTTAATTGTATTTCAGTTTTATTTACTATCGTAAGACGGGATACAACTGTTACGCTTACTCTGTCTTCAGTCGGTTGTTGTAATATTTGTAATATTTATAATATTTACCAAATTTCTCAACTCCTTGTTTTTTTTTTTAATACGATTTCTGATATTTTAGAGGAAGTGGGGGGGGAAAGCAGTTAAATGGATTCACTTTCAAGACTTTTATATTTAAAGAAGGATTTAATCCAGCCTCTTCTTAATTTGTAACTTATTATAACCTTTATTTAACCAAGGCCAAATGCAGGATTAAACTGTTTTATGAAATAAATGCTTGCATGATCTTTAATATGTTAAAGTAACAATTTTCCATATGTGATATGTATTCATGATTTCACAATCTAATAAGGTAAGTGTGAAAAAAATCTTGTATCAGGATTTCAAAGCCTCCTGAAGTAAATAAATAAATACTTTTTTCCGGCCTCAGATTTCTAGTTTTTCTTTCTTTAAGGCCACATTGACATATTTTGATTTTGTATATTTAAAGGTACAGAATCATAGAGCTGCCACCCAGGAAAAAATAAAAATAAATCTGCTACCTTTTATTGTTAGAATACACAGCTCTGGAAAATATTAAGAGACCAATTAAAATGATCAGTTCTCTGATTTTACTGTTTATAGGTTTATGTTTGAGTGAAAATGAACATTGTTCTTTTATTCTATGAACTACTGACAATATGTCTCTGAAATGGCCCCCTAAAAAAATTTTTTATTTATTTGCAGAAAATGAGAAATGGTCAAAATAACAAAAATATGCAGAGCTTTCAGACCTGAAATAATGCAAAGAAAACAAGTTCATATTCATTTAGAAACAACAACAGTAATGTTTTAACTCAGAAATCAGTCATTTTGGTGGAATAACCAGGAGGCTCTCAATGGGCTTCAGTGCAGTGGTCTCTTCACTTTGTCCAGAGTTTATTAAAGACCAGTCCAGTTAATATCTGCGTTGCACTTCTCTTTGTTTTGCTGTAATTTTATGCTATTTTCTGTTTCCTGTTATTCTTGTAAAACGCAATCGAGATCTTGAAGTTTGTTAACAGAAACGAAACAGAAACTGTTTTATGCTTGTAATTTTTTTTTTGTATCAAACAAAACACTCAATATCAAATGTTTGCACTTTTTTTCCTGATATAAAATGCACCTCACTCTGACAGTGAGAAAACATCAACAGATAAAATAATTTGTAGAAAAACACAGACAATCTGCAAAAAGATAATCGCATTTGACAATATTTCAGTGAGTGTTTAACTTTTTTGAATGTTTAATTAGTAAAACATTATTTGCTATTTGAACACCAGACAGAGAGACCCATTTCCTTCTGAATTTCTACGAAGGTCATGCTTTCAAATAGGAAAGATGTTTATCGATAAGGAAAATTCAGAAACTGGCAACAAAAAAAAGGATTTGCCACTTTGCCACAGGAACAGGGAGGAAGAGGAGGAGGAAGATGGTTATTGAGGTAAATAAATCTCAGGGACTACTAACCAATTTCAGACTTTGAACGCAGCTCTACCAAGGCATGCGAGTTGTCATGGATGCACTTCTTCCTGTCATTAGATGACAAACTTATGCTAATGCGCTAATAGCTAACGTAGCTAATTTTTCGCTTAGCGCTTTTGCTAACTTTGAAAACACTTACCACACATACCTTCCTCTAAATGAATTTCCCAGGTAAATTCTGAAGCACTAATTTACTTGGTAATTGACTGTTAAGAATTCCTCAGGTAGAGATTCACATTCATGCTCTTATTTTGAAGTAGGTGACGACTGGTCAAGCTGCAGTTCTATTTCCTCTCCATGTGTTCGCTCAATTTGCCCCAAGAACTTTAATAACGCTCAAGAAAGAAACATACAGGGACAAAATAAAACACAGATATTAAGTACAATATCGAAGGCCTTTATATAAGTATGTAAATTAGCATTTCAAAATGAAATTGGTACTCGAGGGTTGTAGTCATTAAAAGAGAGATGTAACTTAAATTGAAGTTAACACGTTAGAATTTGCTTCCACTAAACTCTGTGTTGGTGTAACGCTTTATCATTGGCAGAACTAATGTTTATAATTATTGTTTTAGGAATAGCACAACTAGCTTTTTAGTTAGCAGAGCCCACCACTGGTTAAGATCCTCTCTTATTGAGGGTGTGTTTTGGACCAGAATAGTTCAGGGACCACTTTAACATTCGATAAATTCCCTATAAACTCCCAATCTGTGTGCGATTCACACGAAAAAATCTGGATGACTGTGGCGCTTAGATTTAGAAGAAGATATGTGTTTTATAAAAGTTTGATTTCAGATTCTGGAAAGCTGCCTGGTGTTAACAGCATCTGTTTCTTTTGGTTTTACAGAAATGGCTCACTCAAAACCACTGCTGATCCCATGGCTCAAGTCCAGCATCGACAGTGAGAGGTATCCAGGTGTCCACTGGACCAACCCTGAGCAAACCGAGTTCTGCATCCCATGGAAGCACGCGCTGAGACAGGACTCCTCCAATGAGGATGTTCTCATCTTTAAGGTCATAAAAACGAGTTCATTTCTCCTTCTGCGGACTGTACGACCTTAACCAGTGCAAGCAGTCTTCTGCAGAAGTCACCTAATTAGAAAATAGAGATTAATTGTGTGTAATTTAATGTATAAAACATCTTTTTCTATACCATCTCCACTGTAAAGCACAGTGTCATGCTGTGGGGAAGATTTTCTTTAGCAAAAATCCTGTTGGCAGTTGTAAAACACTCCAACAAATTCATAAAAAGAGGCATAAAATAATGCATTTCTGTTAGAAATTCACAGATTCAGTGAGTAAAAATGTGTTAATTACGTTAAATGTTATCCATTTTATGCAAAATGTCAATTAGTTCATGGCAGTGGCATTATTAGGCCATGACAGTTGTACTTAAACTTCATTTTAAAATACAAATATGAAGTAGAGAAGCTACAATGAGTTAAAAGACCAATGTTAGCCTAAATGCTACTATTGTCATATAGGCTTATAAACATAATAATGGTTGCATTGAACTGAGTTAATGTTAGTAATCACACTAATAGTCCTTTCAGAAAGTTAATCTTAGGTTTTAAATAAAAATAGATTAAATGCTGTCATGTTGGTTTACACTAACATATTGAGTAACATTAACTTAATCTATTCAATGAGTTATTTAATTAAATGCAAAGTAAAAACTAAGGCATGTTTTATATAGTACTAAGCCTAATTTATTTTAAAACACAAGTCAAAATAAGCTAAAAGGCTAATGTTAGCTTAATGCTGTCATAGGCTTACAGGCCTATATAATAGTGGTAGCATTGGACTGAGTTAGCAGCATTGAAATGATTTAATGTTAGCCATCATTAACTCAGTCCATTCAGTAAGTTAACTTTAGCTTTTAAGTCAACAATTAGCTTAAGTGCTATCATTATCATGTTTGTTTGTAACGTATTGAGTAACATTAGCTTAACCTATTCAGAGAGTTATTTAGTTAAATGCACAGTAAAAACTAAGCCATGTTTTATATAGTAATAAGCCTAATTTACCACAAAACACAAGTCAAAATAAGCTAAAAGGGTAAGGTTAGCTTAATGCTACCATTGTTTTTTAGTCTTATATATATAATAGTGGTAGCATTGGACAGAGTTGATAGTATTGAACTGATTTAATGTTAGCCATCATTAACTCAGTCCATTCAGTAAGTTAACTTTAATTTTTAAGTAAAAAAATGAGCTCAAATGCTATCATTAGCATGTTGGTTTGCACTAACATGCTGAGAAACATTAACTTAATTTATTCAGTGAGTCATTTTTTATAGATATAGAGTCCTTCCTCTGGCTCTCCATCAATTTGGCTGAAAATCTTTGACTGCTTACCCTCCATCTTAAACCCAACTCGTGCTACAATGGAGATAAATGGAAGCATACGATGTGACAGGATGTAAAAATATCTATATCAGTGGTGCTGTAGACGTGTTACTGCCCCTGCAGGCCTGGGCGGAGGCGAGCGGGAGCGGCCGGGCTCAGGGAGACCCCTCAGTCTGGAAGAGGAACTTCCGCAGCGCCCTGAGAGCGAAGGGCTTCAAAATGGTGTCCGACAACAAGAACGATGCCGCCAACCCACATAAGGTCTACCGCTGGCCGGAGGAGTCCGCGTCAGGAGGTGAGGGGTCAAAATCTAAATCTTTCTGATGATTATGAAACTTAAAACTGTAGCAATCTGTTTATTTTTCTTTACCATCAAAAGCTCGATCTTCCTCTGGATCCCAGGAGCAAGAAGACGCCAACGTTCTGAACGGCTATAATCCCCAGGGGGTACGCAGTGATGCAGTATGTGTGTGTGTCTGTGTGTGTGTGTTTTCCACCCCAACTTCATTTATTGACTTTGAATTTTAACATATATAACACACAAGGACATAAGAGACAACGTGGAAAAAAAAAAGTGGGAAAAAAAGATAAATAATCATGACTAGATTAAAGTACGGATTGCTTGTAGATCATGTTGTTTTAATAGTTAAAGTTATAAGACTACATAAAGAATAAAATAAATGCACATAAAACCGTCAAAATATGTTCATTTAATTTCATTCATTTTATTTTATTTAATTCACTTAATAATAAATATGAACAGTTCATCTAACGACTAAACGAAATCATGGATGAAAAGAAGCCGACAGAAGCGTAAACTCCATTCACATAAAAATAAAATTAGCTTTTGAGATCAGAAGATATTCCAAATATACAAAAATTACACAACAAAACATCAGATTATTTAGTTCCATATTGCTTCATCGTAGCACTTTTATAATTTCTTTTAAAAGAGATTTATATTTGATCTCACTGTCGAAATTATTCCTCTAACTGAAATCCATTCCTGAACTTTAAAATTTCACTTTCTTTTAAGTCGTATTTGCGTTCCCTTTTTCCACATCTGTTTTGAACAATGTTTGCTAAAGTTCTCTTTGTGCATACATTTTAAATTATTGTATAGAAGACCATAAATAATTAAGTGAGCATTTATATTTGGATTTTAAATGTTTGATTACTGTCTCAAATTTCTGTTCATATCCTAGTTTTACGTGATGATGCATGAATTAACGATTAGTTTCTGCAAAATGACTGAATTTATTGAGATATTTCTGTGATTTTTAGGGTGGGTTTGTGCCATTCTTTAGTGTACCTATTTATAACCCAGAGGACATTCTGATCCCAGGTAAACAAGGAGCTTTTATTCTGATTCACCGATCACCGTCTGATTTTATTAAAGCACATTAATCTCCGTCAGCAGAACAGCCAGGCAGCCAGGACATCCTCCAGGAGTGCCTGAGAGGACTGAATATCAGCCCTGGAGCAGGTAGCCTCCTCATCTCTGCAGCAGAAAACAAACCAGCGGCACTTTCCCCGCAAGAAAAAAAAAAAAAACACACTTTCCCATTTTCTCCCAACTTTTCCACAGAGGGCACCACAGGCTTTCAGCCTCCTACTGAGCAACAGCAGCTGCAGAATCAGCTCGTGATTGGTGCGCACCCGTTGCCCGGGCAACAGCAGGATCCAGTGATGTTTGAGGGTGCAGCCCGTGAAAGCGGGTTGCCAGAGCAACCGGCACATCCGACGGGGGCGGGGGGAGCGGGCCTCGGCGACGGGCAGCAGGCAGCGCAGTTCCTAGAAACGGTGAACCAGACCAGAGATGGAGATCATTTCAGTGAGTCACTCACTCTCACAAGAAATATTCCTGAAAAAAAGGATGTGAAGCAAAAAAAAAAAAAAAAAAAACGATCAGAAGTTTACAAACATGCACATCGTGGAGGTTTCTGGGGAAATTCAGTTTCCTGTTTCTGATACCAGAGTTCATACAGGAGATACAGTTCATCCTTCGAAATGGTTTAATTTCAATTAGGTTTTAAAATACTTGATTCTGTTTTTAATGTTCAAACTGTACAGATTGGTAATAAAGTGCAATCTCTCTCTCTCTCTCTCTCTCCATATATTTGTATATGTATTAATTAATTTTACATCAGAGTGTAATATACAAGACACATGGTGCTGTACGCTACATTAGTGGAAAAAGAGAAAACAAAACACCTGAAAATATTGAGTATTAAAGAATAAATATCAATAACCACGTGTTTGTAATTAAGTGCAATTATTATTTTTCTAATACAGAAATTTAGAGTACAAGATACAAGGTATTTTACGTTAAATTTGTGGAAAAACAAACAAATGACAGAAAAAGAAAGTATTTTTTTCAGATTAATGAATGAATATTAATTACCAAGTGTATGTAATAAAGTGCAGTTATTATTATTTTTTTATATAGAAATATATTTTACTTCAGAGTACAAGATACAGGGTACCGTACGTTACATTAGTGGAAAAACACTATTGTAACACTGGTTATTTATTTGGATTTAGACATAAGAAAAAGTCAGAATTCTAATTGACTAATTTAGTTGTTTTATTTTAATTTTTTTGCTGTAATTCTTCTCTTTGTGCGTTTCCAGAGACTGATTTCAGGGTGACTGTGTTCTACAGAGGGGTGAAGGTGTCTGAGCAGGAGGTTCCCAATGAAGCTGGACTGCGCTTAGTTTACAGGTGACAAGCAGGAAACAACGTTTGACTCGTTCAACGTTCCAACGCCAAGAAGCTCAGGAAAATTTCAGTCAAAACCTTGACGCTCCTTCACATTCGCTCAGAAATAATTCTTCATTTATAAAAGTCAGAATTCTGACTCTTTTCTCAGAATTTTGATTTTTATTCTCAGAATTTTGACTTTTGTTCTCAGAATTCTCACTGTAAATATGAGAATTTTGACTTTTTCTCAGGATTTTGACTTTTTCTCAGAATTTTGACTTTTTCTCAAAATTTTGAATTTTTCTCAGAATTTTGACTTCAATATCAGAATTCTGACATTTAGTCTCAGAAGATCAAAGGTCATCAGGCGCTGCCGTCACCTAGCAACCGAATTGGAGCTCCATTGCGTTTGGTCAGCTTGTTTTATCACTGTGTTTTTTAAAATGGCTGCTGGAAAAGACAAGTGTTTTGTTGTTGACTTAGCATCCAGAAACCACTTGCTGATTGTGCAGGAGGCTCTACTAAAGCTTTTCAGAGATGTACAGTTGTATCATGTTTCATCTGATTGGAACTATTTTCACTTGTGAGTGTAAACATTGACTTTGGGCCAGCAGCAACTTATTTGGATTTAAAGTGACAAGAAGCCCTAAAACAACTCAAAATAGGCAGAAGTGAACAGACTGAAATCTCATCATCTAAGAATGACTTTGCATCACCCACAGATCTATGCTCACCTGTTCCCGGAAGTGTGATAGGTCACCTGTAAAGCTCTTCACCTCACTCTTCTTCTTCCATCTCGTCTTCACGTCAGGCCTGATCTAAACGATGCGGTTTTGGATCACGAGACGGGCCTCTCCGTCGTCTCTCTGCCGCGCCCGGTAGGCATCCTGGATCAAACCCAAGCCTCTCTGACCCAAAAGATCCTGGACAACCTGGGCAGCCTGGACGTGGGCATGTCGCAGCACGTGATCTACGGCCAGCGGCGCGGCGAGGTCAAAGCCTACTGGAGCTTCTCCAAGTTTGACAGCAGCAGACAGCCGCGCGAGATTTCCAAACTGAATCCTGAACCTCTTTACCAGGTGAAGGACTTCATCCGAGGTGCGTACGGAAACATCTGCCTTTATGGGAGCCTGTGTGTGACTAGAAGTGTTACAGCATGTTACATGTTATCTCCTGTAGGATTAATGGACTTTTTTGACGGGAAGGAATCCCCACCATCCTCCATGTTCTTCTGTCTCGGGGAAAAGTGGCCTGACCTGGAAAACAGGCCTTGGGAGAGAAAACTCATCATGGTGGAGGTGAAGGAACGCTTTTATTTTCAATGACTAGCAGTTCCTGAATGGGAAAAAAGAGAAAACTGAACATAAATCCTTTCAGTTGTCACGATTACGTGAATTTGACTCGTCTCTTTTCTTCTCTCTCAGGTGGTTCCGACTTCAATGGAGCTTCTGAAGAACGCGGCTGTTGAGTGTGGCGCCTCCTCCCTGCGGTCTGTGGAACTGCAGATGTCACTCGAGGAAATGATGGATCTTTACTGATGAGTTTTTTTCCCTCTTTCAATTTGAGAACATCTCAGTTTATTAAGTTTTTATTCGACACCAAAAAGATCCTGCAGAAATAATCACCACATTGTCCCGCTGCGTTAGCTGAGATGGCACAAAGTAATGCGCAAGACTATAAATATGTCTGTTTTTCTCTTTTATCTTTGTATTTTGATACACAAAATGCATAATTTATAAGATTTATCTGAGTTCCTTCAAAAATATGGCATTTTTAAAATAATTTCTTGCAATAAAAACATCCACCACAGATTCTAATTCACTCATAGGTGATTATATTGTCCTGATTACGATCTTATTTACACACACACACATATATATATATATATATATAATAATTATACTTAAGTCACTGCTAAAATGGATAATTGGGGTGACACTTAATTATGTTAGGATGAAAAGTACCACTCAGCCTCTTTGAAAACAATATTGATATATTAAAAATAAACCACTTAACACCACATGCGATCCCTGATGTTAGTCATCACCAAGCTGGATTCTCTTAGGATGACTTCATATCTATTATTTTAAAACTAATTGTTTTCATGAATGTTAAGTTGTTCAATAGCAAAACTCTGAAGAGTCTATTTAGACATGTCTTTACCAATATGCTCTGTGAAATGGGGTAAAAAGGAACAATATTTATAATTTTCCCTCGCCAGGGCAGTGCTTAATTCAAGGATCACCGTTCATTAATTTAATTACTCACCGGCCGAATGGGCCGACCCATCTGAGGTGCCCTCAGCGTTTCCTAATTTAGCACGTGGAGGGTCATGTGGATTCAGCTCATCTGTTGTATTTGCTCAGTGGCTCCCAGAGACCTCCCTGACGCAATCTCACCTCATTAACATTTTAGGTGACGAGGATGTCAAGGCCATAATTAACAATTCATGAGGCTGGCTTATAGCTATATTAACATTTTACAGCCAATAAATCACCTCCTCTAATCTGCTGTGTGTATCTCCGTGCTCAGACTTGTATCTGCATGGATGTGGGAGGCTTTGTGTGTGAGTGTGAGTTGGCGTGGGTGGGTGTGCATTATTTGTGTACATCCACAACAGCCAACAATATCTCGCCCTTTGCCTCCAAGCTCATCTCCGTGTCTGCATCTGACCATGACATTTGTTTGAACTTTCCCTTAATCTTGTGTTCTGATCGTGTCATTGGAGGAAGCCATGTTGATTATTTTTCTTTATCAGATAAACTTGAAAAACAAAACCTTTAAAAACGATCTGGAAAAGTTATTCACTGTTCTTTCAATAAATAATGTAAAAGAAATAATTTTGATAAGGGTCACAGATAACTGCTGAAAAATTATGTTTTTTTTATTTTCATTTGCACTAGTGAGTAATAAAAAGTGACGGTACTAATGATTGTTAGTGTTTAAGCATCTACCAGACTAATTCTGGTAGATGCTTAAAGTGGACAGACTACAACAGTTATAAGCAAATTATGACGACAGGTGGAGCCAACAACAATCACAACTACAACAATTTGTGATTCTGGATCAATTTATCCCTTTTACAATTCATATTCCCATTTCAAAAATAGTCTTAACCAGTCCATCCTTTGCTACTTCCATTTTGTACTTGTTAGCAATCATGTTGTAGCCCGATACTTACACCATTGTGAATCAATTACACAATGCTGTAATTACACAATTCTGCATTTATTTTAGCTACAAAAAATGAACATTTTATTTTTGTAGCTAAGTACTTAACTACAAAAAAAGTATTTTTGTATTTTTTTTTCAGATTTTCATATTCTTGGGCCTGCTACTGGGCATTGCAAGGTGTTGCACTCAACCCCGCATGTTTGTAGGTACAAATCATGGTAAATGTGAAATATAGGAGGATACAGTACTGTTTCATATCCGCTCACCACATGGGTTCCATATGAAGCAATTAGCACTACAAGGTTTTGCAAATGGGCAAATGGCCAACATTTGTGACAGAGGAGGAAGAAGATAAAAAGTGCTTCTAATCTTTTCTTCGGTAAGCTAAAAAGCATATAAAATGAGTGGTACAACAAGACCTGGGGGATAAATCTGAAATAGCACTAGAAGGCAGTGTGGTAGAAAGCATTTCTTGAGGTGAAACAAATTCAGACTCCCTTGCACTAAGCACATCTTAAGAAATCTTCTGAGAGTGGGTGAATCAGCCAGCAGTGGCAGATGAGTTCTCAGCTACTTCATTGTCCTATAAAATGTCTTTGTGTATCTGTAGGAAGTATGGTATAGATTCAAGCATCTGCTCCTATGAGGTTTTATAACAAATAATTAAAATTCTAGTCAGATCCAAAGAGCTTTACAGTGAGCATATAAAGTAGAATGCGTGACCAAAACACCTCAGTCACAACGCTCAGAGTTAAAGGAGAGAAAACTGAGTATGTGACTTCAGAATCCTTAGGGAGCCCCTTGACCCCAGGTTGAAAAGTCCCCATGTGGGCTGCGTGCAAAGACCTATGCCCTCCCACTTTCCCACAGGTGAAAGTGAAGTTCAAACAGGCCATGATGCACATGATAACCTGTGGTGACTGCCTGTCAAATCAAAGAGATCCCTTCAACAGTGTTCACTCTCACCATAGGTGTCAGGTAAGCATCGAGAAATAAATGGATATTTAGTGTTGAGAGGCCTCAGTTCCCACAAAGTCCACAGGGCATCTGTATGTTCCAGTTACATCTGCTTGAAATTTACAATGGATGAAAGGAATGTTTACCTGTACAAGTTTGGTGTCAAGGATTTGGCACAAAGCACAAATGTGGTCCTTTGGAAAGGAAAGTCTGCTTTGTGTTGTCTCAACATCCGCAACCCTCCATATCCTCCAGGCAAGCCAGCCTGTTTAAGGTAAAAGATCAAGGTCACAGCTATGATGAATTTAAAGGAATCAAAATGAGATGGGGCGTGTGTAAAATGCATGTCTCAGTGACAAAAGCCTTAGATGCTGCAAGGGATTCTCCACAGCCTCAATTCAGACCTCTCCAATTTCAATCAGTCCTCCTGACTTCTGCAAAGTCGAAAAATAAGACATCGATCCAAGAGAGGCGGAAGGTAGAAATATCCCTAGGATTTATGAGTGAAACCTGCTGAGATCTTTTTTCCTCTTAATGAAAGGTATAGCTTGGTATTTTCCTTCAGTTGTGACTCATCTGGCTTCTTGCTCCCCCTGAATGTCAGGGCAAACGTGAAGTTAATGACTATTTTTAACTTGAATAGAAGACAAGGTGTTATACAGCCTGATAATGTCAAGATAGGAGATTTGGTAAATCTATCAACAATTTAGTCAGTGAAAACAAAGTTATCTCTTGTAACAACAGGTTATGAATGCTAATGCATGATAACAGGAAAAACAGAACATGGCTCGCTCTGTCTTTTTTACTGTGATCCCAAAGTGATCTTCATGGGGATGCAGAAATATGAATCCTGAGCTCATACTGGAGATAACTGGCATTAGCATAATAAGGTATTGAAACTGGAAATATAGCCGTCATAGTGCCTCAGTAATGAAATGTTCTGTTCTCAGCAAAGCACTTTTGGTAAGAAAAAGCTCAGAGTAAAAGTAGCTTCTTTACTGCTGTTATGCTGCCCTCTTCTGGTAACTAAATTCACCAATTGACTCGTGGAATAAGCATGAGTACGCTTTTACAAATGAAATAAGCATTTGAGTAGTCTTAATAAAATTGTGCCTGTGATTAAATTGGAAATATTAAAGATTAATTCCTCTGTTGCTCATTCTGTTAATACATCAAAGCTGAATTCTAAGCAAACACTGTTCGTCATAGTGTATTCCAGCATCCATTACTTGGCAGACCTGGTGCTGGTTGTTTGATGAAACACTGTGGTGTTATTCTGGGAATAGCTGTCTCTGCTCTGACAACAGTTCAGTCAAAAAAACATGCTCGGTGGTAAAAGGTTGTCTGGGATGGGAATGAGCTGCATCTATTTCTTCTGCTGCCCAGCATCCTTTCTGAATCCCAGCAAACACTCTGACTTTATTTACAGTCCCTCTCAATGTTTCCTGGTTGCAGCCACACCTCACATCCCCTACATACTGTCAGTTATTCTCTTTTATTCCCACCTGCTTGTGCAGTACTTGCCAAAGTATTCAGACCCTTTGACATTTTGAAATTTTTTTTCACGTTTCTTCAAATGTCCTTGTATTTTATTGCTATTTTATGTGATAGGGTGGCACAAAGTTATGTTTACCTGCGAAGGGAAGGAAAATGATAATAACTGCAGTGCACATTTGTATTCAGACCATTGAGTCAGTACTTTGTAAAACTGTTGTTGGTTGTAATTACATTTGCAAGTCATTTGGGAGTGTGTCTCTATCAGCTTTGCACATTTAAACAATGCTGTTTTAGCTCATAAATGTATGTTTTCTAAACTGAATTTAATCCTTGATTTTGGCTATGTCACTCTAACAGGCTTTGATCAAAATCAGGGGTGCCCACGTCCAGTTATTGGGAGCAACTCTGCTGTAACTTTTAGATGCATCCCTTCTCCAACACACCTGAATCAACAAAGCAGGGACTCATCTAAAAGTTGCAGCTCTGGAAACCTAATGTTGGGCACCTTTGAACCGTTAGCTCTGGAGGCAATTAAATGGTTTTGTTTGCGAGAATTGTTACAAAATACTGCATTGTATTTTCTGGCCCTACTAAAGTAAATCATCCACACAGCATGATGCTGCCAGCACCATGGAAAATTATGTGCATGAGGTCATGTGCAAGTCTGCCACAAAAAACACCACAGCACATTTTGCGACATATTTTCTGTACTCCCTACATGGCTTGTCGTTGGCTACAAGCAGGACTTCTTGTGTCTTTTTTTTTTCAGCATTAGCGTTCTTCTTGCTACTCTTCTAGATTACTCAACTAATAGTTGTCCTTTTGATAGATTGCCTTCAGCTGAGCAGTGAAACTCTAGAGCCCCTCCAGAATTGCAATGGGTGCCTTGGCTGCTTCTCTGAATAAACATCCCTTAGCCTACCGGCCATTTTAGGTGAACGTTCACGTCTTGGTAGGTTTGCATTCCTGTCTCTCCATTTTGTTTTTTAAGCTGGTTAAAGCTTGGGGTCTTGTTTTCTAATATAACTTTAAACATCTAAACAACTTTATCTGAGGGCTGTCCGGAGTGTTCTCTAACAAATTCTGAAGTATTTACACAACAGCTGGTTGATTATATTTACAAGTTATGTGAAAAGGATTGGCTATCGGATGAATCAAAGATGGATAAATACAATTTCAATCATAATTATGCATTACCCTGTAGGCCCTTTGTGTAAAATGGCAATGAAATATATTGTAAATTAATTTTAAGCACTGTACCCTTTTCACGAATAGTTTCACAGCATCACAGTGTCTGTGGAAGCTCACACTTTGGAACAGTGATAAAACACTGTCAGTGTATCGGTGCCCTGAGTGCTGAGCTACAGCCCTTGTATAACCACTTTCCCACTCAGTGCACGTTAAGAAATCTGAAAATTGCCTAAAATTTGTTTTAAAAAATTAATTGGCACCAATGAGCTGCAACACTCATATTACAAAACGTACTAGGAAGGGGGCAAACAGAATGTAAATTACTACTGTTATCCCTGGCTATGAATATCATTAGCATCAGCAGAACACGCACCTCTTTCAACTCCTAAGCACATTACCATGTTATTCATCAGTGAGGTGTGAGTTATTGGCTGATAACTGTCTCCGAGGTGGCGGCGATCAAGGTGTCCCCTAAAATAATCAGCCCACGCTTTAAAAAGACTTAAAAGAATAACGTAATTAAAGCCAAGCAAAGTATTAAAAGTGTCAGAGAAATCTGGATGCGTTTCTTTGGAGGAGGGTGTAGTCCCTGAACGTCACTCCCACGGAGTTGCAGTGACTGCGGACTTCCCCAAAGTTCACTTTTTGGAGTTCAGCTGCAATGCAACTTTAGGTTTTGGCCGCGTAGCGCACAATGATGGGTATCGCCTAGTTTATTTTTAAGCAAAAATGCATATGTTAGCAGGTTTGTTAAATAAGAAAAATAGGCACCGAGAAATGGACTGGCGGTGGACTGTTTTTGCCCTGATCCTAAACTTTCACTTCACTTACGGGTCCCCGTCTTATTATGACTTATTCCACGGGTCTGCGCACACTGGAGCGGTCCACAGACACAGAAATAGGTGAGTGGCGTGTTTTTCCACGCTTTTAAGACGAATGTGTTAAGCTGCCTTGTATATTTCAGACATGTCATAAAATGGAGGTGTAAAGAAAAAGGTGTTCATTTTCTGCGTAGCTCCAAGCCAATAACAAGGCGATAAGTTTCAAACACCAGGTCTGTGAAGATAGTCTGCCTCTTTCAGTCAAAATGTTGTCTTTCACTGCAGTTTTATCAGGCTGCTCCTAAATGTGGCTCCACTGTTTCAAAATAGGCGATAAGAGCTAGATAAACGCTGGAATGCCGCAGATTACTCCTGTATCTCATCAGCAAGAGAGTAAACGTTTAGTGATATATTAAGTAGAATAAAGAACACATTCATGATAAATAGCTTACGGGGAGGGACCTTTTAGTAGAAATACCTTAAACATGTGGTACTAATTATGTTGCTTTCTTTAAGCAGTATCTCTAACTTCTATATACCTCCATCCACAGGAACTGGTGCGCTTATGTGGTGCAGAGGAACGTGAGTTGCGTGGTGCAGGGGAATGGGGCGAGCTTCCAGGAGCCTGTGGTGGCCCCTTGCCCGGCCTACCAGCCCGATTGCCAGCAACAAGTGACGTGAGCATCCAGGGAGCACTGAAGTGGGGGTCGAGAGTGAATGTTGTTTTTTTTTATAATATATAAGGAACATTGGAAGCAAAATGCTTCATTGAGAATCAGGTAGAGGTAGAAATATTCACATTTGCTGACTAAAAACAAAGCAAAAACCAACAAAGCCAGTTGATAAAACCAACCATGCATGACATCCTCCCCCCCCCAAAAGCCCAACCAAGAATGCAAGAAGACATGTGGGGGCTGTAGCTAGCTTTCGTAGATACAGATAAGTGACAAAGTCACAAGTTAAGGTTACTTAGTGCAAGATTCAAACTAAACTATGTAATTTACTCGTTGATTGGCATAAGTTGACTGGTGGAACTGCACATCTGTTGACCTTATCAAACAAACTACTTTTCAGTCCAGAAACGTCCGAAGATGGTTAGAAATGACATAATGAAAAGCATTGTTATGATGTCGTGCTGATGGGGGAATGTCTGAAAGAGTAGGAGCTTCTTAAAGAGACAGAGGCCCAATTTCAAGGCGTCATATTACAAAGTCAAATTTCTTTTAAGTCTAATTTGATGTGTGCGCCATTTTTCTAACAAATAAAGGTAACGTAGTTGCTTAATTCCAGGAAGATGGCACCATCTTCCTTAAAAGAAGATGGTGCCACCCACCCCTTTAAAGGCTTGTGTAAAACATTCAGGGTATCCTGGATTATGGGTGCCTGTTTACGCTGGGGAACAAAGGATGGTGGAACAAAAGCCCCTGAGCCGGACACTAACAAACCCTGAAACAAAAATAAGACCATAAAAAAAGAAAGGAAAAAGGTAATAATAAGAATTTTGTTCTTTAATGTGGACTAAAGCCATTACAACTTAGTTTTAGCAATAACACACAACTTAACTTTACCCTGTTACCATATCCTATTTCATCCTGTGGATGAGGTATAGTGATGTCTGACCTAATGATTACCACAGTGACATTGTGAAGTTCAAATTGGCAAGTTTTGAGGAATAAAAAGGATCCTTCTAATCTCTTCTCTAATCAAATCAACTGGGTCACACATATTGACCCAGTGTTTAGTTAAAACTGCCTAGCTACTATCCCATCAGCATAAAACCAACATTTGAAGTAATGTTTAAAGCTTTGTCTAGTATCTTGTCACATTCCTTGGGTTTATGTATCATGAAACTCAGTGGGTTTATATTTTTGCATATTTGTTTTTTAAGTCTAATATTTGTCAGCAGCTGTTTCACAATCGCTGATTTATCAATTCAAGATTCCCCATGACAATATAATTCAGTATCTGATTGTGGCTGCTGTGGGGAAAAGAGGATTAGTCTGCTATATTCAGTTAGACTCAATATCTTTAATAATCTTTTTTGTGTACTGTAGAGGGACCCCTTTCATTTTCATTTGTAACAGGGCACACTGTTTATTCCTGTGGTTTGAAATGTAAATCCTAATTCCCAATAAATACATACAAATTTCAGAACAATAATTAATTTAAATCGACAATACTGTGATTCAAGGCAAGACTTTTATGTACAAATCAATAAATACCACTGTTCATGGTATTGGAGATAAAAGAATCTCTACCAGTAAACACAAGCAATAGTTGGAATGATTTTCTGGAAGGTATTGTGTCACAACTAAATGATATTATGTTTTGTGAATCATTTTCAGTTCAAAGCACATGCAGTTTGTGGTTTAGCTTTGTGGTCCACTTACACAAAGAGACGCAGGGAGGCCCAGTGATGTGGAAATGTTTCCTGGAAGCTGATCGCTGTTAAGTCACTGGGCCACAAGTGTCTGCGCAAAGCAGCAAGAGAGCTTCAATTTATCTTCAACTAAAATCAGATTTGACTTCACATTGATAATCAGGGATGAAATATGAATTGATGTTGCCGCACAAGTTTTAATTTTTTTTCTTCTACCTAGAACAGTCTTATAAGTAAGTGTTGGGAGGAGATGAAGATTTTTTTCAAACATAATTTTTCCAGATGTTCTTACGTGACATGACCCCGGCCTGCAGAGAAGTGATATCATCCAATATTTTACTTGGGAACATTTATTTGGCCTGGAAAAGGTAGTTTTTCAACAAATACAAAATGGAGGGGACACATAATGTTGGATTGTAATTCATCAGTTTTACCAAATTTCTATAAAAACTTCCATAAACTAGAATGTTTATTTCTAATATAAAATGACACAAGCAGGTTTCAAAAGACAACGGAATCATGTAAAAATAAATATTAATTTTGAGCTTTGGCTATTTGCATGTCTCCACTCGTATTTCGATTATTTATTTTTTATGCTAAGTTTCAACTGTTTAAGGTTTGAATGCCTCTTTGCCATCTCCTTTATCTTTAGCTCCATCAACTGATTCACAGTTAAATTCAAATTCAGATTGGGATCGTGACTATACTGCTTCACATAGCTGATATTACTTTTAGTCAAAAGAAACATGTTTGTGAAATGTAACGATTTGGCCAAACAATTTTGGACTTAACTGTATGTGAGTATCTTTTCTTTCTAAATACATAAAATGGATTTAGAAACAAAATCCATTTTTATGTATGGTAATGCAGTGGTAGTTACCAGTGGTAGTTAGCACCAAAACAGTTAGTAAAACCCACTGGTTTTTCTGGTTTTCACCTAGAATTTGGGTCTGGTTTCATTCCCAGTTTCAAGCTCCAACAAATCAAATGCATCCAACAATTTTTTTCAAAAGAAAATGCAGATAGTCTCATTTTCCATCCATCCATCCATTTTCTGTTCACCCTTGTCCCTTAATGGGGTCGGGAGGGTTGCTGGTGCCTATCTCCAGCT
>CAEGAE010045491.1:0-26826 GCA_903067095.1 Girardinus metallicus
CAGAAGCTTATTGAAACAATGCCACAGCGAATGCGGGCTGTAATCAAAGCTAAAGGCGGCCCAACAAAATATTAGAGAGTGTGACCATTTTTTGTTGGCAACTTTTTTTTTGGCCAGGCAGTGTATCAGTCTTGATATCAGGGTTTTATATCAGTCAAAATGGATGATTATTGATTCTTTTTTTTTTTCTTTTTATTTCTGAAATACTGCCAAACCAGTTACATGACTGTTCCTGTTTTTTCCAGTTTCCTCTCAAGCTCTTGTTCTCTTCCAAGTTTCTCTCGTCTCGTCACGCCGTTGTTTTTTTTGTTTTCACCCAGTTATGAGGCGCGGTGGCAAAACCTGAAACTTCTGCTGCGCAAGTTATTGAACAGGTTGTTGCTAGGTAACCAAAGAATGAGCGGGTTGCTAGGTAACCAAAGAGTGAAAGGTTGAGGGGCTAACATCCCCCAGAATGCTGTGCGGTTCTGGTTCCAAGTTCAGCGAAATTATTGAACGTTGTATCGAACACATCATATTATTGATCACATGTCTATCGTGATAGATATTACTGATTTATTGTCCAGCCCTAATTTATTATTATTATGCAGAATCCAAATGCAGTGGCAGCACATTGTGCTGACGGCTCCATTTTCCTCTTGTATTTGAGCGATTTTCCTTTCGTTTGTCTAACGTCATTTAAATGTTTGAAAATAACTTCTATGGCAAAGTAATGTCTCATAACCACTAAATCTGATTAATGTCAGCCAGCAGAACTCCTATTGATTGATGAGGAAACCACATAAGATGTGTTGTTCCACTGTTTGCCACTGGGGTTGTTTCTTAAATATATTGTTTTAGTGCACCTGTATTTTTTTGCTGAAGAAGTAAAATCTGTTCCATTTATTTAATGCATGCACAAAAAAAAAAATATATATTCCAGATCCAATTTCAAATTTTAAGCATTTTTTTCTCACCATCTTTTCTGAAAAGAAAAAAAAAGACCAACGCAAATGGTAAAAACATTTTCAAAAAGTGGCCTTGATAATCCCTTCTGTGATTAGGGTAAGGCAACAATTTTTAAATTGTTTAATTAGGAGAATATAGGCATAATTTTAGCAGAAATATAAATTTTTACCATTTAAAAACGTACTAAAATTAGAAGAGTAGTGAGGAAAAAAAGGCTTCTATTTAGTTATCAAACTCTGACATAACTACCTCAGTCGTTTGCACAATGACTGAGGTAGTTTTTGGTTCAAAAACCAAAAATGTGATTAATCAGTAAAGTCAATCTATTTTCCAGCCCTAAAATGTAAGAGTCAGTAAGAAAGTGGTGCATAAAGGTGCAATTTTGGGCAACATGGTGCAACATGTGTTATTGATGGCAGGAAGCAACATATCCGGTGCACTGAGTCATGAACTGAGACATCAGTCTGAGTAACAGAGTCTGGTTGGACATGCAGCTTTTAAACAGGCTCAGTGAAAACTTAGACGTTCAACCAACACAAATAGTAAAGTTCGAGTTCTTTTGCCTGCACCAGTATAAGAACAGAACTTTCAAAGATTTTTAAAAATGCTTTTTCAAACAGACTCTGTAAGAACCAAACCAAAAGTTCAGCCTCCAGATTTCAGTCAGTTCTGTTTGTGTGCTAAACATCCGCAGGGAATCTTAAAGACGGCAGGAATGCTGATAGTTTGCATTTTTGCACCATGAGTGAAAAGCATTGTGATATCTGCAATGGCTTCACCTTTAACCCCAAAAGTAACACATGGTTTTCAGTTAATGATGTAAGAACATGGGAAAATTTAGATTTATCAACAGCAAGTTAAAGGTGAAAAGAAACATGAACTGACCATAAACTACAATGCACAACATAAGAGAAAATCTACTGTACAGTTATTACATTTTGCATACATTGTCAAGGTGGTGATGTGGACTTAGAGTTTTATTGCAATATTTCGTGGCAATAGTGAGATAACAATAAAAATGCTATTTATGACTTATTTTTTAGGTAACTGTATGGCTTGGACTCAATAGCGCCCTAAAGACAAATTCTCAGTGTCACTAAACTGCATATTTTTAACTGCATTTATTCATATTTTTTAATTTACTGATATTTAATGATGCTCACATGGAGCAAACAGTTAAGAAAGTAGTAAAAATAACATGTCAGTGAGTTTTCTTAACATCAGTAATTGAAATTTATCAAGACAACAATAAATGTAAATCTATATTCTTTCACAATAAATGAACGATACGATAAATGTCCACTCCTAATATATTGTTAGAAAAATGTGCAACTGGTAGTGTAAAAAAAAAGTACAAGATAGGAATATTTGTGCTTAAAACCAGTAACAGATTATGAAAACAAACCAAAGCAGGAGGAATTAACCCTTTTTGAGTTTATTAAAGTCTAACTAGTCCTAAGTGGAAGGATTTGTGATAACGCTACTTTGTGCACCTAGGATACACAAAATGTTACCAAAGAAGTCCCCAGTTCAGCAACAGACTTTCTGATGAGCTTTATATCTTAAAAAACTACAAAAAAATTAGCTTCTAATGAAAACTATGAGAATAACAAATGTACTTTTAGAATCTAAATAATCGGTACTTCTGAAGATTAAATCTTTTTAAATAATGACTTGAGATCTTGAATTATTTTCTTCATTATTATGATTTATTTCCATCTGTATGTAAACAGCTGAAACACGTCAAACATGCCAAATTCCTCTGCTGTTATCACAGCTTAACTATCCATAATATTGATTGATAACATCCGATTGCTTCATCATCAAACCTGCACCCTGTCATCCTGCTCTTTACCTGTGTTTGTTATGCAAACACACTTGAATTATTTATTTCTGTGTACATCAAGGGAGGAAGAAGTATTTCCTAATCAATACAGGGACTCTCAAGGGAGCTCGGCCGTTAATATTCATACCTCGACTCCGCTGGGTTAAATTTCCACATTGAATTCAAAACGTATTAGAAACTTCTTTGTCAAAACTGAAATATAAACAAAATGGTTAAACTGTAAATACCATAAAAGGCTTCCACATCCACAGTTGAAGATTTTTATCTGGGTAATTTCACCAATGTCTCCAATGTCTTCTCTTGTCTGAAGCGACTTAGAGAGAAACTGAGCTGCAGCAGCAGCAGCAGCTTAGTATCAGCAGTTTATCATCAATATTGATGCTGGACTGGTTGTAAGGTCTTCTAATGAACATTAGTGGCAGGAAGCCGTTCAGCCGGAGATGCTCTAAAAGACAGACGCGTCACTCTGAGCACTTAACACACAGAATGGACCGTGACGGGTTTAATCCGGGTGTCTAAAGTGGAAAATGAATCATTTACAACTTCTCTGTGGAAAAACATGAGGGCATTCTGTTGAAAGATTAGTTGCTTTCCACCTCAGCATGTTTTCTGGTCAGAAAATGTGGAGTTAATCAGTGAAAAGCTGTAAGAAGCAGCAATGTTGAGAAGAAAAAGGGAATATGGCAGCAAAATTTAGACTCTCAGATGTGGAGTGGGTTTTTTTAGGACCAAAACTGCAACATTTGTTTCATTTTCAGCTGCTGTGGTTCACTTTCACACTGCACTGTGTCAAATGAGCCAAACCCTTTGGAAAACCTGTTCCCCCACTCGCCTGTGGGGGCGCTGCAACAAGAAATGACACTGAAACTCCTGAAGAAGACCTTTTTCATGAAATGTAAACTAAAATGGAGTGGCATCAGATTTTAGCAATTGTAGGTTTTCTGTGTTGTCTTTGGCAAAAACAATGAGCCATTTCTTGGTTGTATTTACCCAGCATGCCCTGCGCAGCTGTCTGCTTCCTGCTTTTTGAGCGGTCTCTGGTTTGCTTAAATATTTCGCTTTTATATACATTCGAACGGCACCAGAGCAACTTCAATCAAACTGAGACCGGGGTTTTAGATTTACCAGAGTTCACATTTTTGGCCCAAACGAACTGGACTTTCTAGGCAAACGAACTTAATTTTGATTAAAATTGACTAACAGGGTTGGTGTGAACGCAGCCTAAATGTTTGGGTTCCCATCCAGTCTTTTTTTAAAGCAAGAATTAAACCCTTGGTGTTCTGGTGTCCCGGCTGAATCGGCCCAGAATGTTTTTGTGTTTAGTCACTGAGGTATTTGTATAACAACCCAGAGCAATCCTGTCCAGCTCATTTGAATCACAGAGTGAAAGTCGGCACATGGAGAGACAAGGTCACTGAACAATGCCTGGAGAGAGGGGGGAAGGTGTGCTTCTGATGTCTGGAGGCAGAAATATGACAGATAAAGAGATACAGCGATGATGAGGAGGAAGATGAACCTGTATTAGTCTTTTGGTTTGGTTATAGTTCTGTCAATTTTACATGTACATATTGTTAAACTTCCTTTATGGTAACTGTTGACTTTAGTTGAGGGAATGACAAGTTTTATGCTCCTAAAGGGACATGTTTGCCGTCGGTCCTGCTAAATTAAATATTTCCTCCCAGCAGCTGTTGGACTCTATATCCATCTCTGCTCCCAACAAACTCAAAAAGTGTTTACATCTCTGATGTGATTTGCAGTTTTTCTAATTTGAAATTAAATCCCTGCTGTCATTCGGACATTTTTGTTGTTTGAACAGTTTTGTTGTCACTTTTCTTTTTTAAACCGATGGACACATGCACATTTTGTACATTTCATACAAATAATTTCACTCAGTTGCACATTTCTTTGGATCGGAATATTCTGTTTTAATAACTGCAAAGTATTTTAGGTTGTAATTTTGCTGTTTCTGTTCAGTATGATATTCCTGATTCTGTTTTTATATTTTATAATTCTGTCTTTGTCTTTCTACTTGAATGTCCACACCAAGGGACAAGAAATTTATTTTTATTCAATTCTGCTAGATTTTAAACTACAAAATCTACATGACATTATTGAAAAAGTTTTTTGTTTTTTTTTTAACACAGAAATATCTGCTGCAAGGACATTTTTTCTGCTTTCTGGTTTCAGAATGAAAGAAAAACCAAAATGGTTTTAAAAAGAATAAATGTATTTTCTTGAGTGCATTTTGAAAATAAATAAACAAGAAGATAGTTTGCAATGTAGGAAAAAAAATGTGAGTAGAAGTTAATCATTGTAAATATTTTATGCAGACTTTGTTAAATAAAAGCTGAAAAACTTTTAAAAACATATTTTTTTGCAGTATTTGCATGAGTGAAGGACTAAGCTGAAAAATGCATAAACTCAAATAAAGCTGCTTAGAATCCATCTAACAGCGACTTGGAGCAGGAGTCGGTTTGTTGATAATTTGCATCTTAAAATTCAGCTTTAATATTTGCTCCATTAAAGCAGATATGTTGAACCGCTTGCTCACGGTGCGGCGCTGCTCGGCCGACCAAGCGGTCCATGTCACTGCGTGTAATTGCTGCTCTCAGGCTGTCATTTGTACCCTGCTATTAATCGTCCAGTTAAATCCTGAACTGAGTGACTCTGAAAGCAGAGGCAACGTTTCCGTTACAGGAGAATATCTGCAGGACAATGGTGATAAAAATAGGAGCTAAGTGGTGTGCACTTTATAATTACCTAGCTGGGTTTATAATGTTAGTTTCTGTCTTTCTGCTTGGATCTTGAACGTGACTTGATGACTGATGTGTCCTTCACAGAGCAGAAGAGTTGATCCGACGCCTGCTGTCAAACTCACTTTGTCTTAAATCTACGGCCTCGTATTTCAAAATGTCGTCTGATCTGTACTTTTTCCCTGCATGTCAGGGATGCAAGTATTGATTAATGAGTTAATCTAAAGTCGATTAATTGATAACTTTCTTTAAAACATGAGTTTATCATGAACATAAAGAGCTAAATTTTTTAAAATATGCTGAATTTAAAAAACGATTTTAACATTATTTTGTGGCAGCTGTATTTAAATACTGACAGAAAATTGTGGTTTCCCAAATTAGACATATTGATAAATTATAATAAATTAGGAACCTGTTAGGTTGCAGAATAGAAAAATAAAAGATGAAAGAATAAAATATATGAAACAGTTAATTCCTTATTAACAGGCAGATATTTATACAAAAGTACCGTCTGTAGTCACTTGAGCTTATTGACATCATGTTTTTCCCAAGTCAAGTTATAATTTTTCTCTGTTATCTGTGACAAGATATTAGGGTCATTGAAGACATAAGTAGAATAAATTTACATCAAAAAACAGAAAGTTTGAGATTAGTCTTGGAAATTTTCTAGAAGAAACTTGCAAATTTCTGAGTTTCAAAGCTGGAAAATTTGCTAGGAAGAAAATCTGAAATGTTGAGATTTTCAGAGGTTTACTAGAAAACAAAATAAAATTATGAGTTTGAAAAATCAAACAGATGCTAGAAAAAACAAACAGAAATTTTAAGATTAATCCCAGTAAATTTTCTAGAGGAAAACAAAATTTTTTTGTTTTATAGATTAATCTAAGAAAGTTTCTAGAAAACACAAAAAAATTTATGAGTCTGCAAAGTTGAAAATTTGCTAGAAAAAAAACTCAGAAATTTTAAGATTAATCAAAGTTTTGAGTTTCAAAACTGGAAAATTTTGGACATTCGAAATTCAAAACTTTTTCTAGAAAATTTCTGAGATTAATTTCAAAATTTCAGATTTTTTGGCTCGTATTTACTCCTTTTTTTCCTATCTAATACGTCGTCATAAATAAATGATTATTAGATTAATCTAAACAGTAAATTTGCTCGTTTTCTCATCGATATTTTGCTCTAAATGCATCATTCTTGTCTTCTTGAACCGCTCCTCTTTCCGTCCAGGCGAGTGCTACGTCTGCGCCTCAAACGAACCTTACCGGAAGGTGGACTACACCAAGATCTCCGTCCCGAGCTGGAAGCCCGGCGCCGGTTCTGGATCCGCCACGTCCGCCTCCAGCCGGACCCCGACGGCGTCCACCGGAGTGTCGACGACCGCCAGCGCCGTCGCCAAAGACCGGCCCGAGAGTCGGGAGGGCAGGGAGAGCAAAGACTTCATCAAGCCCAAACTGGTGACGGTGATCCGCAGCGGCGTGAAGCCCCGCAAGGCGGTGAGGATCCTGCTCAACAAGAAGACGGCGCACTCCTTCGAACAGGTGCTGGCGGACATTACGGAGGCCATCAAGCTGGACTCTGGGGCGGTGAAGAGGCTCTACACGCTGGACGGGAAGCAGGTGGGGCGCTTGATTTCACTGTTCCACCAACAGATCGGAATCAGAAATTTATTTAAAATAAAAACAGGAAAATGTGTCAGTTATGATTAGAGCTGCAACTAGTTATTCTGACGATTAACCGATTTAATTAGGTTTATTAGATTTTTCATATTTTTCAATAAAATATGCAATTATTTCTCACAAAAAAACTGATCCTGTAACATATTCGATTATGACTTTATGCAAACTTTAATCTTATGAAATGTGATTATTTTCTGTCATTTTGTCCTCTAAATGACTGATTTTATGGTTATTTCACTGCGTTTTATGCTTTATTCAGAAAAACTTTAGCATTTACAGCAGCGTGTGATTCCCATTAGGTGAAGTAGAATCGAACAAAGCCGTCTGAGTCGAAATCAAATTAAAGTGCATTACAGAATTACTTCTCGACAGAACCGCTAATTTACAGTTTGGGTCGTGCTCAGCAGAACTGCAGCAGTCAGCTAAAGTCCAGTTGTTAAACTCTGAACGTGCTCTGATCCTCTCTGCAGCTCATTTTGGTGTGAGGATTTAAAGTTATCGCAGACCGACCGGCGGAGCTATTTTTAAACACAGGTTCTTATTTGAAGTTGTAGATAAGCTGAAGGAAAGCAGAGGCGGCAGAAAACTGACTGAAGGACGTTTGTTGTTGTGAACGCAGCTCGGATCTGAGCGAAGAAAAAAACCTTTTATTGAGTCACGCAGAGATGAACACACCCTGATTGTGTCAGAGTGGATGCAGCATCCACTTAGCGATAATAAAGGCAGCATTCACTGCCTTCAAAATAAAAGCACCCTTGGCTTCAATCTTGCAGAAGTTGTTTAATTGTAGCTTTAAAATAATTTTTGTTCACGTTAAAATGTTGCTGTTAAGGTTTTATGCTTGGCTATGCTGCAAAGAAAAAAGTTCTTTAGTGGTTTTCATGTATTAAAGTTTAATGGACGCGTTCTAAAAGGAAATATTCAATATATGCAGAGCAAAACAGGCTGAGATGTTTGATTTTTAAGTGAAATATATGAAGATTTAGGTAGAGCTGCTGTGAATTTATTGGGATTAAATGGGGTTTAATTCATATTTACATATTTTTTGTTTTTTTGTTGTAAAAGGTTGATGTTGGATGCACAGAAATACATCTGAACTGAATTTAAATTATTGCAATATTTCAATGCAGCTCCTAGAATTAAAATAAATATGCATTTGAGGAGAAATATAGTAAATTATTTAAAACAGATATGTGGTTTAAACAGAATTACACATTTTTAAAAAAATATTTTAATTAAAGGTTATATCAATATCTGTATTTTGTATTTCTTTATATTTCAAACATTAAGCGGCTTGATGGAGTTTGAAATCACAATATCGAACCAAAATAAAGTTGTTTTTCTTGGTTTCTTCTTTTCAAATTAAACTTTTCATCTAATTTCATAAAACTATATTAAAACTAAAGGAGTCACATAAAACCCACAATATACAATATTTTAATCTTTTTCCCTTTTTAAAATAAAATTGCTGATTGTTTTTCTTTCTTTAAACTGGGACTTTTATTTTGAAGGCATTTCAGTCCCAATGAAAGCTTTTATTCTGTCGGTGTCAGCATGAATGCAGCGAGGCCAAAGTGTGTGTGTGGGTGTGGGTGCGTTTGTGTGTGTGTGTCCTCACCTCTCTCAGCTTGCTTGGAGAGAAACTCCATCTCTGACCCTGCAGCCTGGTCTCCATGGCAACCGTCTCGCCAAGGAACCGACGCGTGGAAAGTTGTCGAGGATCCAGTTCCGGAATCATTAGGTGTCCATGTCGCCATGGAAACAGAATAGCAATAGCATGAGTCTGCAGCGCAGAATCAATTCAGTTCAATTGAAAGTACGGTAACACTTTATTTGACGGGTTGTGAATAAGACTGTCTGAAACATGACATAAGACTTGTTAAACTTTAGCTTTAATAACATAAAGCTAAATTTTTAAAGTGTAATCAGTAATACTTTTATAACATATTTATGTCAGATCATGATTTCTTGGTTAATGCCAAGTTGTCATAATAAAGACATTTTGAATAATGTCAACTTTGTGTTAAAAGTGTCATGATTTACCAAATGACACTTTATGACAACAGTCATAAATATTCATGAAGACGTACACATGTTCATGACAGGCGTTATGTCATGTGTATGACAGGCGTTATGTCATGTGTATGACAGGCGTCATGTCATGTTCATGACAGGTGTTACGTCATGTTCATGACAGGCGTTATGTCAGTCTTATTCACAACCCGTCAAAGAAAGTGTTACCGAAAGTACTTTATTGATCCCAAAGGGAAAATGAAAACAGTCGACACCAAATGTAGGAACCTAAACCTCTGCTTTGTAAAATGAGCTTTTATGGAAAGCGAAGGTTTTTCTAGGTGGAGATCAGAGGTCAGTAGACACAAATATAATCCTTTATTTCTCTGGAGAGCCCCAACATTAACCGTTTTCTCTCTGCTTACACCGAAACACTTTCCTGTTAAGCCACTTAATTCTGATTTATGGACCTTTCAGACCCAGAAAAGCTCCTAAACTCAGGGGATGAACCCAATTAGCCAGAAGCTAACTGTTTAATGCATTATTTAATGTCATAATAATGAATCACATTTTTAATTAGCAAAAGAGAATACTCAAATATTTTCACATTTTTAGGCCAAATTTGGTTTAAGTTGAGGTGATTTTGTTAGATGTTGAACCATAGATTAGTATTATTTTCATTATGTTTGGTTTAGTTTGAAGAGTAGTATGTAGATGTATGGACTTAATTTTACACCCAATCCAACTTTGTTTTAATACTTCATAATCTATTTTATTTTGGGTTTTGCTTGCGTTTGTGTTTTATTTACATTTTATTCATTATTATTAGTTTTATTTTGGGCATTTAAAATGTCTTCCAGTTCCAGTGTGGATTGTTCTGTACAAAATTCAACAAAGTTTCTAAACAATATTATCGTTTATCGCAGTAAATCCTGAGACAGTTTATCGTGTGGCAGACCTGGGGTGAACTTTGCAGCAGCTTCCTCCATTTAATCCCTCCTTTCATGCCTCTGCTGATCCCTCTTTTCTTCACCTTTCCTCTCTCTCTCCGTTTCTCCGTCTGCATAAATCCATGTTGATGAATAGTTTGTCTTTAATCCTCAAGACGGTTCTTCGGCGGCTCGTTGTGTTTGTTTCTTGTCTGTCAGAAGCTGCTGAAGAGCTACAAACATGATTTAAATATTCCCATCTGTCCTCCGCTCAGCGCCACATAGAAAAGAAATCCCTCAGTCACCGAATCAAACTCTGTGTGTGGGTGTGTGTGTGCAGCTGACCTGTCTGCAGGATTTCTTCGGGGATGACGATGTGTTCATGGCGTGCGGGCCGGAGAAGTTTCGTTACGCGCAGGACGACTTTGTGCTGACGCATTCTGGGAAAACGGCGGCCTTCGTTAGCGGTAAGCAACAGAAACACAAGCTGAAGGCTGAATTTTTGCCTCCTTTAGGTTTGTTTCAAATACAAAATCTACTGAAATATTCTGGATATCTAGAATATTTTTGGCCCTCGGTGTTATAAAGCACAAGGTTACTCCACAGTGTTGCATGAAAGATTTCTTAAAGGTGACTTATCATGCTTCGTTGAACAGGTTGGGAGAGATTTATGGCCTCCACAAAACAAGAACATCAAATTTTTTGGCACAAAACTCATCCTTAGAAAATGAGATTTTACTTATTCTAAGGTCTCCTGTTATTTTAAATCCCAATAATCTGCTGCTGGCCACGCCCCCAACTCAACGTTTACACTCACACCTTTAAATAGCTGCAAACAGGCACAATTATACAACACTACAGCTTTGAAAAGCAGAAATGGAGCCTCCTTTACAATCATCAAGAATACACCAAGTGATTTCTGGATGGTAAGTCAACAACATCCTTTTCCAGCAGCCATTGTACAGCACATCTCACCAAACATGCTGGAGTTCCACTTAGGTTGCTAGATAATGCGCAGGCATTTTTGAAACAGCTAAAAAAAAACATCTGGATAATTTTTTTAACATTTGGACTGTTTTTATAAGCAACAGAAACCCAAATGGAAGAACAAAAATGTGAAAAATATTAATTTTGCATAGTAGGTCCCCTTTAAAAAGCCTGGCCTGCTGATTCTGAAAGCTAATTTTGGCCAATACAATTTTTTTTCTGTCTGGAAAGTAACTAAATAAATCAACAAAGTCGCTAAGTTGGCAACAGCGGGGTGGCTATCAGTGGAACGTGCCGAAGTGACGGCTGTGTAAAAGGACAAAGTGGCTGATTTTCAGATAAGATCGATTTCTCTGGTATCGGCCGATCCATCGATGAACCTCTACTTGTTTTACAGCAGCTCCTATTGAAAATCATCAAAACCTAAAGAGTTTCTACGTTGAAGTTTGAAACCTACTTTCGATAGAAACATGAATACATTTGCTTGGTGCATATGAAAAAGTAAACGACGCTTCCGTCCGTCTGTCTGTTCGTCCGTTTGTCCGTCCCCAGAGTGCAGGACCAAGACGCCTCGTCCAGCCGCTCCTCAGAAAACTCCCAAAACTCCCAGCAGCTCCAGCTTCTCCTCCTCCAGGACTCCACCCAAAGGTTTATCCAGGACCAAGTCACCGGGCTCAGGTGGGGAACCAGCACGGTTACCATGGAGACACAAGTTTAGAGAACCAGTTTAGGAGGTTATTGGGTTAAGATATCCATCCATCCATCCATCCATCCATCCATCCATCCATGTATTTATTCTTTCAGTTGTTTTATGGATCTTAAAATGACTCAGTGACTTTAAACATATGAACACATTTTAACCAATCAGATCACTCTTTTCTCCGCCATGCAGCCAATGAGGCGTCAGGATCCCAGTCGGCTGTGAAGTCCAACAGATCCAGTCCGTCTCCCACCAGCCCTGGGACACGACGCAACTTAAAGGTCAGAGAGATGCTGACAGTTTCCTCTCAGATTGTTTTCCTGAAAAAAAAAAATTGAATTCATATTAAATTAAGTTGTGACAAGATTTTTGAAAGAGTTAGTGTTGAACTGTTTCTGCAGCAGAAACTTAGAAGAAAATCTCTTACATATTCAGAATAAGGAAGGTCAGACTTTCATTCTGCTGCTAAAGTTAAAGAGATGAGCATAGTTTGCCCCCTGGTGGCAGCGGGAAGCTACTGCAGTTCTCCTACATAAGTGATTCTTTCCTCTGTCCTGTTTTCATTTATAGTTTATCACCTTTATTGTAGAAATTACAAACACTATGAAGCATTAAGAAAAATGACTAAAACCTCATCACATACACAAAAAAATAATAAGAATCAGTTAAAAAGCCAAAAAAAATTAATGATTTTTAAGTTATAAATGGCTTAAAAAAAGGAAGCAGCTCATAAATGTGGATCTTTCTCAACAAATATATTCACATTTTCTCTGAAAAAGCTGTTAAAATCTAAAAACATCTTCCCAGTTTGTAATTCAGAAGATTTCCTAAGGTGCTAACTTGGATCTGACCTGGTTTTTATTCCCTAACATCTGTTGTTTTGCCGTCAGATTTCTCCTCGCCGTGCGTCTTCCACGGATGTGAACGGGGAAGCCGAGCCGCCGGACGACGCAGAGGAAGGTTTGTGGTAAAAATAAAATTTAATGAAGATTTTTGAGTTGTTTCTTAAAAGCATAACGGTTTTTAGTCTTTATTATTACAAAAATCCACTGAAGGTCCGGAAAATGTTTGAGATGAAGCATCACAGATAAAGATGATGAAGCAGCAGCTTCAGTTTGGCTTCTTATTATTCATAAAATCACATTCTTTTTGTTTTTTTCTTTCAGTGAACGGAAACCGTTCTGTTTCGTCCTCCACCATCAACGAGAAGTACAAGGTGGGGAAAGTGATCGGAGACGGAAACTTTGCTGTGGTGAAGGAGTGTGTGGAGAGGTAAGCCTCACACGTTAAACGTTGTGAAAGTAATTAAATGGTTTTTAAATTAAAACTAATAAGTAGATAAATAAAAAATGAATCATTTTAAGAATCCTTTGTTGCACATTTGTAATTAAATAGGTAATTTAGTGTGAAAAAGGCAATTTTTTTCAAAGAACAGCTGCATCAGAGCAGTAATTTAGCCAAAACTATACAGAAAAAAAAAAAATTATTTAAGATAAAAAAATACGTTCTAAATCTTCAATTATTGTAAAAAAAATAGACACCTTTTTCTATCCAGTTTGATTGATCCACAAACTGATCACTAGATCACTTTATTGATGCATTTCAGACAGTAAAATGTTTATTTTATTATTTACAAAAGAACTAAATTATTACTAAATTTGATAGAGTAACTAAAATAATCGTTGGTTAGTTTTAATCCATTTTCTCTGCAAAATAACTTAATTAAAATGAATTTAATCTGCTTAAATTTAGGATTCGCTGATAGAGAAAAGAGTAAAGATGATTGATTATGCACCGTTTGTCGTTTTAACAGGTATTTCAGCTGAAAGTTGGAGGTTTTAACTTTTCCTGCTTGTTCCTTTCTGCAGGTCGACTGGACAGGAATACGCTCTGAAGATCATTGATAAAGCTCGATGCTGCGGGAAGGTAGCCGCTATTTCCAGCTCTCGCTGTGCAAGAAATAATTTTATTATCGCTCTTCTGTAATAATCTACACTAATAATAAACAGAATTCTACAGTCAATAACCATCAAAACTAACAAACTGTTTAAATGCATCAGTTTGGGTGTAATTATTAACTTTTTTTAAACCAGTTTAGCAGAATAAGTGACTTTCTGAGTCGGTGGAAACGTTTCTCTGGACAGGAACACCTGATAGAGAACGAGGTGGCGGTTCTGAGGAGGGTCCGACATCCCAGCATCATCCAGCTGATCGAGGTGGACGAGACGCCCACGCAGCTCTTCCTGGTCATGGAGCTCGTTAAGGTCCGTTGATTGACCTCTGACCTTTGACCCTGAAGCCATCAATCTTAGAGCTTTACTTTAAATTAGAAAAGAAAAAACAAACAAAAAAAATGTCCTTTCATGGTCAGATCTTATAGATCCTAATATTTTTTTAATCATAAACTGAAGAAATATTGATAATATTAACCTTAGATTGAGAAAAAAAAAAAAAACGTATTAACATTTTTGGCACATTTCTGTGTTTTTGTCTGTTTCATGTTTTTTCCAGGATCAGATCTTATACTGTTAATACTTTTTTATTAAATTGATAATATTAAGCTTAGATTAAAGAAATAATAAATTTCTCAGTGTTTTGTTGCACATATTTGTGTTATTAATTGTCTGTTTCATTGTTTAATCATTCCTGAATGATTAAATGAATAAATAAAAACTCCTTTCTCCACATTTAACTGGTTTCTGGTCCCTTCAGGGCGGCGATCTTTTTGACGCCATTACCTCCTCCACGAAGTACAGCGAGCGAGACGCCAGCGCCATGGTGTTCAACCTGGCCGGAGCCGTCAAGTATTTACACCGGATGAACATCGTCCACCGAGACATCAAACCAGAGAACCTGCTGGTACAGAAACGCTGCTCTGGACAGACCTGTGACTGCAACAGGAAGTGTTTCCGTTATACCTGAACTCTGTGGCGCTCGGTTTCGTTCTGAACCCGTTTCGTTCTGCAGGTGTGTGAGTATCCCGACGGCACCAAGTCCCTGAAGTTGGGCGATTTCGGTCTGGCGACGGTGGTGGAGGGTCCGCTGTACACCGTCTGCGGCACGCCGACGTACGTGGCGCCGGAGATCATCGCTGAGACCGGGTGAGAGACAGGAAGTTAAACACGACGGTCACATTTTAAAGCAATTTATTACTTTTAGAGACAACAACAGCAAAAAGAATAAACATAAAGACAGACAGACGTGACTCATGCGTGTCGCCCTCATGCCCCTGTTGTTTAAAGCTGCTTGTGAATTTCCCAGATTGTTTGTTAATTGATGAAATACTTTATTTTGGTTATGAGTGGTTTATTTTTGTTTTTAACTCTATTGCGTTTAACTACTTTTATACAAAACAGAGATCCAACAATCATTCTGCTGCTAAATAAAATAGTTTTATTATTTTTATTGGTTTTTAATAAAGCTATTTAAGCTAAAAGTTCATATTTGCAGACACACCAGAGACTAAAAATGATAATAAATACTTTTCATAGTGATAACAGCTTGTGTTTGTGAAGGTTTTAGTTGGATCTAATCTACTCTAAAATTATACAAGTCACACATTTTTATTGGATTTTTTCTTGATCTTTGTGTGTTGCTAAATTATTTATTTTCCGTATTTTTATGAGGAAATCATCCCATTTGTGGTAAACAACCAGTAATATAGACGTTTTCTCCTAGTTATGGTCTGAAGGTGGACATCTGGGCGGCAGGAGTCATCGCCTACATCCTGCTCTGTGGATTCCCTCCTTTCAGAAGGTCAGTAAACACAACGTTTTACTTTAATCAGGAAATTATTAATAAATGTTTTTATTTGCATCATCTTGTGTTGGGTTCATGTTGTTATGAATGTTTTCTCTTTTATGTTCGAGTTGGTGGGAAGAACTTTGGAATATTTGTCATTTGTGTGACAGATTAAAAAGCTTAAACCTTAAAAATTTACAGATTTTGGTAACTTTAATGAGCTGCTACAGTGTGTTTTATTTGTGACTGTACTAATAGAAATCTGCTCTACGTTCCGCAGTGAGAATAACGTCCAGGAGGAACTGTTTGATCAGATCCTCAGAGGGAAGCTGGAGTTTCCATCTCCAGACTGGGACAACATCAGCCTCTCGGCAAAGGTTCGGATCAGTTTGTGAAAAATAAACGTCAGATATCAACCTGTTAAACTTAAACAAGGTTGCAGCTAATCAATAACTCAATAACATGGATAAAAGTCATTGTTTGTTCTTTAAAATGACCATAAATTCCTTCAAAATCTCTGTACATTAATATATTGTTGACTTAGGCTTGGTCAATCGGAGCAGAAAATGGCAATAAATCAGAAATCAAAGTGAAAGAAACAACCTAACCCCATTCTGATGTCTGTAGATGTGGCCTGAAGATATTAAATCAGTCCTTTACTGCTAACAGTCACATGACCTGCTCCTCAGATGCTGATCAGTCAGATGCTGCAGGTGAACGTTGACGCTCGGTTCACTGCTGAGGAAGTCCTCTCCCACCCCTGGGTGACGGTAAAAAAACAAAAAATTTAACATTTTTCCACTCAGCTGCAGCACTTTGGTTCTTATCGTGTAGAAATGTATTTATGATGGTGGTGAAGTTGCTGTTTTTGCAGGATGAGGCACCGGGAGAGTCCAACACTGTAAGCGGCACTGAAGATCACGCCAGCGAAGAAGCGCAGGAGTCGGATCGTGAATCTCCGATTCTGGAGACGAAACAAGTTCCCTCACCGCTGGTTTAGGCCGCATCCCAGTCCCACTGGTCTAAAGGAACCAACACGATCCAGTCTGGGAGCAACCAACTGGGAGCCAAATAATCTTCCTGAAGTCCCCAGTTGTCTAGGAAAGTAAAACTAAAATATAGACAGATGTAATTAAACATTCTCAACTACATTTTTCTCCTCAACTAGTGACTGAATATATTACATTGATATTTAATCTAAAACCAAACTGTTCAGTAGCTGCGTTTCCATTACAAGTGTGTGCAAAACTGTGTGGATATTTCATTAGTGTTGAGAAAAAAAAACACAATTTTGCAATTATGGCACTTCTGTTAAATAAAAAAAACACTATTAAAATGACATGAATAAGTTTGTTCACGTGATAAGTCTTTAAAAATCATGGTGCGCCATCTTACTCCTACCACTTCCTGTCGTCTAATTTGTCATTTCCAGCAGTAGTAACATCCAGTTGTCGATCACATGACTTGTGTGATGCAAAAAGAAAAACCTTTGCAGTTTTGCGAAATGCAAAATTTTTGATAAAACCACCTAATCCTACCTCAAAACGTTCTTAGCAAAAATTTGATTTTTTTTTTTTCTTCAAAATGGCCTTGTTTCTATTAAGCAGAAATTATTTTCATATTTAAATTGTTACTTGATCAATAGAAATGCAGCTACTGACAGGCAGACAAATTCACTGCATACTTATAGATTTATTCAACACATCTACAGGATTTTCCCTGGTCAGAAATGTTAAATAAGTCTGAGAAATTTGCCTTTGCTCTCAAAAACTGAACAAAGCCCATTATCTCAGTTTGTAGGTTTGATTCTGGTTCCTGTTTCCATGGAAACTAAATCAATAATCTTACATCTAGTTTATTTTCCTAGTTCCCTAAATGAGGTTTATTATGGTTCATGTTTAAGTTTGCAGAAATTGGGTTAATTTTTAAACCGGTTTATAGAGTAGCCTTAAATCTACTTTAATTTCCAGCAAACTAAATGAGTTTGCATTATTTAAAATGAACCCAAAGTTTATTTTCTCCACTTCTCTCTCTCTCTCTTTGGTCTTCTGACCTAGACTGAGTTTCCTGGTTATTTACTCCAGACCAGTCTCTCCAGTATTAAATCCAGTTTATCTTCTGGAAACCGTCCAGAGCGCGTGCCAATTGATCCCCGGAAGGTTTTGCACAAGGCCCGGCTCTGATCCGTTAAAACAGGTGCCGCTACTGAGACCAAGCCCTGCTGCTTGCAGGACTTCCATGAACACACGGACACCATCAAGGTGCTGCCGACTCCTTCGATTGGACCGAAGTTTCCTGATTGAACACCATGGAATGAACTTTAAGAAGGATTTTACTACAAATAAGAACTGCTCTAACCTTCTCTGAAGTTCCTGTTAAACCAGGATGTCTTCCATTTATCTGACAATATGTCCAACTTTTGTCTCTCCTTCACTGGAGAAGACTCACGTCGTCTTTTTCTTCTTGTCATCAACCAACTGAGGAGATATTTGAGCACTGTGCCTGTCTGCGCTGCTGATCCGTTTGTTTTTTTTTTTTACCTGAATATTCCCATTTTTATAAAAAAAAATAATGCTGAATCTTTGGAAATATCTCTCCAGAAGAAACAATTTTTTTTTTACATTTTTCATCTGTTTATCAACTGAGGTTTGAATTGATTGGAAGAATCTTGAGAAAATGAAGGCAGCAAATCTGAATTTTGTTTTATGCGCAAGAAAGAAAAGTCAGAACTGAAAACACATCCGTTTACCTTCACCTGAGCTGAATCCCATTTCCTGTTCATCACATCCAGGCTACACTGCAAAAACACTAAATATTACCAGGTATTTTTGTCTAGTTTCTTGTAAGAATATGTAAATTTTCAGCAAGATGTAGGAACATTTTTAAGTAAATAATTCCTTACACTTCAAAAATACAAAATCTTGCCAAATAGTTTCAGTCTAGTTTCTTGTGCAAATATTTTAGTACATGTGAAATAAGATGTAACTTCTAAGTATGTTTTCTGCAAAAACTAGGAAGTTTGTTTTAAATAAATAAGTACTTTTTTATCAATTAATATTGGTGAAAAAGTACTAATTCCACTGGCAGATTATTTCACTTATGACAAGGCAAAAATGTCTTGTTATAAGTAAAATAATCTACCAATGGAACTAGTACTTATTTCTCAATTTTAAAGATTTACGTTAAATAAGCTCCTATATTTTTCTGAAAAGTTACTTATAAGTTACATTTGTCTTATTTCAAGTGTACTAAGATGTTTGTTCAAGAAACTAGACATAAATTCTTGGTAAGTATTTGTGTTTTTGTAGTGTTGCATTGATAAGAAAAAGTGCTAGTTCCACTGACAGATTTTTAAACCTATATGAAAATATGTAGCCTGCTGGTTCTTCTCCACCTTGAGGAATTTAAAGCTTTATAATTTAAACAACAGAGACGATAAAATACTTTTGTTAGTAATAATTCTGAATATTGTTGGAAATTGTGAAAAAATATTGACATTTTAGTCCAGAAAAGAGATTTGAACTGAACTTTGGAAATGGGATTCAGCCTCAGTCTTTAACTTCTGTTTTCTGGTTCTTCATACCTTCACCTACTTTAAGAGATTCTGTTTTATTCCTGATCAACTGACTGACGTCCATTTTTTATCACCTGAACTATTCAAGCATCACTTTAAAGATGCAGTTGGACTGAATTTAAGGGCACACTGCGGTCCAAATGATGAGCTCTTTGCTTCTCCTCACTTTATATCATTTTAGATAAAAGGGTAAGACTGTAAATAATGTAGATACCGTTCTGTCAGTGTCTGTGTGAGTCTGTTGTGAAGTAGGAAAACAGTAGCAGATTGAAGAATAAGTAGTGTTACAAATGAAAAGAACAATCTCATCGTCAATGCCTCAAAAAAAAATCCTACCTAAAGAAAATGATTTTCCACATAACTAATAAACCATTGTGATATTTAAAATGTAATTTCAGTATTTAGATAGTTTTAAAAAAAAGCATATTTGGGATTCAGGGTTTCTGGTGATGACCTGTAAGGAAAGGTAGCAAACATCAATGAATCTCTTTCTTTTATATAATCATGTTACATCCAACTAACGTTCGTCTCCATTTGCACTTTCCATGAAACTGTCTGTCCAAAGCTGTGTGTTTGTTTGATGTTTTCGCTTTTGGGAAAGAGGAACTTTTGAGATGGGTGTTTGCATCAATGGGAAAGTAGTTCCCGTCTACAAAACTTGAAAAGAAAGTGTCTGAATAAATGCATTGACCTGATGCAGTGATGCAACCTTTCCATGGCCTTGACCTTTGGTTGGAGCCGCTCACTCAGAGTTTGGCTGGAGGCTCTCCTGAAACTATAAAAGTTCAAATTTATTGAAATCGTTAAAATTCAACCATTCTTGGGCAGACTTTGACACATAAAAAGCCTCTGTAACCGGGCTTCAATTAAAGTAAAACCTGGGAAGAAACTGAACTTTAACTGAACAATTTAGGCTGAATTATTATATATTGGGAAGCAGCTGAACATTACATGTACTAGTCCAGTGGTGTCCAATTGATTCACCAAAAATGGTTTTACAAACTCCTAATAATGGCCAAAGTGAATTGGCCATTATTAGTAGTGTTACTAATTACTATTTACGTAACTATATGTAAATAGTTAATGCTTAAATAGTTAATTTTATATAGCATTGTGTGTCAAGGCACAAATGCAAAAAAATAAAAAGAAAAAGAAATTTAATCATTTTTGCTGACGGAAACAGATTTTCAGGTGCATTTAGATGTCTGCAGTCAAATGCTTCAGTTTCTTAAATGTTTTAGTTTCTTAAATGTATTCAGTTAGAAAACTTTATCTGAAGTTTGGTAGTAAAAGTTTCTGATGAGCTCAGATTATTATCAACCGTCCCAGACCATTCTGCTTATCACGGGGGTGTAAAATGCGTCAACTTCTGTTATTGACTTCCTAACAAGCTCGTCTTTCTGAGCTGTTGCTACCTAGGAGAAAAACTTCAGTCAAACTCTGGATTGGTGACTCGAACTTTGACCTTCTATGCCTGCTATGAACCCAGTGGTCTTAATTCTTTTCTCTTTGCTTTATACCAAACCAAGAGGAGCCTTCAATTGTTGTTGTTTGTCCTGCTAACACCTGAGTCAAAAATGAGAGGCAGTCTGTTCAGTTCACAAGAATCTGTGATAAAAATGTTTTACTTTTTCAAACTCTTTGTAAAAAAAAAAAAGTGTTTTCCCAAATTTATTTAGTCTTGCAGATAAACTCCTAAGTGGTGCATTAAGATAACTGAAAACAAAATGACATGAAAAAACATGAATCTTGACTCAAAAGTAGGTATCGAAACTGTTAGGGCCATGTTAAGAAAATAAAATAATGAAAATGTGAGCGTAAAGTCAGAATAATATGAGAATAAAGGTGTGATGTTACCACAAAAAGTCATAATATTGCAACTTTAATTTCATATTATTATAACTATTCTTATATGAGTTTATTCTCATAATTAAATTTTTTACTTAGTGCGGCTCTATTAATTCATGATAAAAATACGTATGCTGCAATAGTTAATATTATATGGGGTTGCATTTAAGTTTGCAGTAAACTGTCTGAAAATCAGAGCTTGACTGATTATTATAATGTTTTGTTTTTGTCATTTTTCTGTGTTTTCTGTCTCACTGACAGGTAACCAAAAGTAGAGAAGCAACTCTCTCATCTTTCTGGTTGTAAACTGTAAACTTCCCATTGAAATCTTGAGGCCAGTTCTCTTTAAATAACAGATAAAGCTTTATTGACATGCAGTGTTCAGGTTTTATTGCTGTTGGACCGTGCAATGCAGAGATCAAAAGATAAATTGTAGCTGAACTGATTTTCTCCAAGCAGATTGAATCAGGTGGCTTTACTTACTGGGCCCTGTTTGTTTGTGTGCATGTGTGTGTGTTTACTTCACTTCAAGCCTCATTATTATTGATTGAAATTGATTTTCATTTACATGAAGTGACAAAAATCCAAATTTTGAAGGAAATTGGTCTAATTTTTCCAAAAAGCATAGACTGAGCTTTATGTTCATTCAACTCAGCTAAAACATAGTAATAACTGAAATATATACAGTAGATAATTTTGGGGTAAAACGTTTTCTTCCTGAGATGCCTTTGATAAAATAGTCAAGTTTTGACATGAAGGAACCGTGGGACTAGCAGTGTTTTCTAATGACGTGTTTTAATCTCACAATAAGCTGTAATGTTTATGTGTGTCGAGGTGAAAACGTGTGTTTGCTGGGATCTGGGTGGAAATGTTGAATCCCTTATTTGTGTTGAGAAAAGATTGATTAAACTGTGAAATAAAAGTCTTGCTGACACAGCTGTATACTGTTGTGTTTTTAAATATAAAAACATCCTACACCTGTGATATCTTTTAGTATCAGCTTCCTGCAGAGAGGGGAAAACACCTTAAGGCTCTACTTCCTCATGTTTTGGAGACATCTGCAGATTTACAGTGTACATCGAAAATATGCAAACCCTGTTAGAAAAGCTGGACAGACAAAAATAAATCATTAAAGAAAAATTTCCACCTTAAATGTGACCTATTTCCTGCATCTGTTGATAAAAACAAGGCAGTAACCTGGTTGAATTTAACAGTTTGCTGAATCACATTTTGATTCTGCTTGGGTTCATGCCTACAATCAGTTACTTTGTAGTTAATTTTTTAAAGTCTTTTGAAAATTGCAGTATTTATACTGTAAAAACACAAAATCTTACCAAGTATTTTTGGTCTAGTTTCTAGTGCAAATATCTTGGTGCATTTGAAATAAGACAAAATTTACTTTTCAGCAAGAATTAGGAGCTTGTTTTAAGTAAATAATTCCTTAATATTGAAAAAGTACTTGTTCCATTGGCAGATTATAATGTATTGTTATAAGTTAAATGATAAACCAATGGAACTAGTACTTTATCATCTATATTAAGGAATTATTTACTTAATACAAGCTCCTATTTCTTGCTGAAAAGTTACCTTTAAGTCGGTTCTGTCTTGTTTCAAGTATACTAAGATATTTACACAAGAAATACTTGGTAACATATCGCGTTTTTGCAGTGTAGCTAGTCATAGCTATTAAGGATCTCGCTGTACAAAAGTGTCATTCAAAAGAAAGTGTACAAAGTAATGCGTAAAATGCTGAAGGATCTTAGACTAGTTCCAGTTTCACTCCAGTGGAAGTCTGTTTTCATCCAGGCCCTTCATAGCAAGCGTATAAAATAATGCATGACAGGCATCTGTGTCATGTCAGTCCAGTGGAAGTCTGTTTTCATCCAAGCTCTTTTGTTCCATACATGCAAGTGCATCACTCCAGCTGGGGGAGGAGACGTCTGTTTTTTTATAGAAGTGTTTCCTTCATCATATGATCCAAGTTATATTTTTGCAGGTTTATAAGTGGTCAAAACATGCTGTAAAAGTTCAAAGAGCATGCTTGTTTTGTACTCATAAATACTGATACCTGATAACATAATTGTAAATCTCTGCAAAGGTTCCTCCCTTCTAAAATGTAGGTTAACGGATTCACAGAGCTACACAGCAGAACTTGAAAAGTCCCAGGACTGAAAGCTTCTGTTTTTTGAAGGAGAACGTTGTGTTTTTCTGCATGCAGTTGGCTTTATGTGCAGTAGAGGCAATTAATGTTTAAAGAAACTTTTTGTTGAAGTGGATTATGGCACAGAAAGGAGTTCAGATGAATTCTCAAATCTCCTGTTGCATCTGTCTGGATCTACTGAAGGATCCAGTGACTATTCCCTGTGGACACAACTACTGCATGAACTGTATTAAAGACTTATGGGATGGAAAAGATCAGAAGGGAATGCACAGTTGCCTTCATTGTGGAAAAACTTTTACACTGAGGCCTGCCTTGAAGAAAAACAACATGCCAGAACAGCTGGTGGAAGACACAAAGAAAACTGAACTAAAAGATGCTCCAGCTGATCACTGCTATCCTGGACATGAAGATGTGACCTGTGACATTTGCACTGGAAAGAAGATGAAAGCTGTCAAGTCCTGTCTGGTTTGTTTGGTTTCTTACTGTGAAAATCACCTCCAACCTCACTATGATGTTGCTCAATTTAAGAAACACAAGCTGGTGAATCCGTCCAAGAAGCTTGAGGAACACATTTGCTCCCGACATGATGAGGTGATGAAGATCTTCTGTCGTACTGATCAGAAGTGTATCTGTTATCTCTGCTTAATGGATGAACATAAAGGCCATGAAACAGTCCAAGTTGCAGCAGGAAGAGCTGAGAAGCAGAAGGAGCTTGAGGCAACGCGAAGGAAAGTCCAACAGAAAATTCAGGACAGAGAGAAAGATGTGAAGCTGCTTCAACAGGAGGTGGAGGCCATCAATGTCTCTGCTGATAAAGCAGTGGAGGACAGTGAGAAGATCTTCACTGAGCTGATCCGTCTCCTCCAGGAAAGAAGCTCTGAGGTGAAGCAGCAGATCAGATCCCAGCAGGAAACTGAAGTGAGTCGAGTCAAAGATCTTCAGGAGAAGCTGGAGCAGGAGATCACTGAGCTGAAGAGGAAAGACGCTGAGCTGGAGCAGCTCTCAAACACAGAGGATCACAACCAGTTTCTCCACAACTACCCCTCACTGCCAGCACTCAGTGAGTCTACACATTCATCCAGCATCAAGACCCGTCCTCTGAGACACTTTGAGGACGTGACAGCAGCTGTGTCAGATGCAAAATGTGTTCTAGAAGACCTATTGACAGAGATAAAAACAAACATCTCACTGACAGTAAGTAAAGTTGACGTTTTACTGCCAGAATCAGAACCAAAGACTAGAACTGACTTTCTAAAACACTCACAAGAAATCACTCTGGACCCAAACACAGCAAATAAATTTCTGTTGTTATCGGATAGAAACAGAAAAGTAACATTAATGAAGCAACAGCAGTCTTATAAAGATCATCCAGAAAGATTCACTTATTTTTGTGAAGTCCTGAGCAGAGAGAGTCTGTCTGGACGTTGTTACTGGGAGGTTGAGTGGAAGGGGGGAGAGATTGAAGTTGCCGTCACATACAAAAACATTTCCAGAGCAGGTACATCAGAAAAATGTGGATTTGGACTCAACGACAGATCCTGGGCTTTGCACTGTGACGCAAATAGTTACTCCTATTTCTACAACCATGTTAAAACTCCAGTATCAGGTCCAGTTTCCTCCAGAGTAGGAGTATACCTCAATTACAAATTGGGTGTTCTGTGTTTCTATGGCATCTCTAAGAAAATGACTCTCCTCCACAGAGTCCAGACCACATTCACTCAGCCACTCTATGCCGGGCTTTGGCTTTTAGATTACGGAACCACAGCTGAGCTCATTAGAGTTAAATAGAGTACCAACAGCAATGCAAACTGGATTTTTTAATTATTTTATTTAGTAAAAGATGCATTAAAAGTCCAGTAATTGTGAACTTTGCATTAAAATGTCATTATTTATCAAATGACACTACATGACAACCATTATAAACATTCATGAAAATTCCTTCATGTTTATGAAAGTGTCATGTCAATCTTATGCACATCCCATGAAATAAAGTGGATGATGTTTATATATCTTCCTTGTCCTCTGTTTCTGAACTTTATTGCCATATCAACACAAATCTGGGGGTGAAAGTCAGTTTGCATTGTGTAAAGTTTAAAGATAAAAATGTAATCAGTTCGAATATAATTTGACTCTGTGTTATTGTATTTTAATCAGATGTGGATTAGATGATTGTTTAACTCGTGAATCATTATTGTTTTGTTAGCTGATCCTTATGTTTGCTTTTGATTTCTTTTTAAATGTTTTATAAAAATAACTTGTTTCATTTTGTTTTGATCACAAAAACAAATAAATTGGATTTACTGGGTCATGTTTTCTTTTTATTATGATGGATATTTTTTTATTACACTTAATATTTTGATCTCTTGAAAATTTTAACTCTGCCCACTGCAACTAGAATATTGAAAGTGGAAGATGAATTGAGAAAGGATATTTAATAAAAAAGGAAAAAAATGTTTACTCATGGTTACTTATTACTTCACTATTATTCAGCCTCCTGAAAAGCAATAATGACCGAGCCACACATTTCATGGTAGGACAATAGTCGTAAATACATTCCAGTGTAGAAACACTAAGCAGCTGCTATAAAAACTCACCTAAAAATAAGGGACACTCAATTAAGCCAAATTTATGGAGAACATGAAAGATCAACTTTAAACATAAGAGGTGACCTCAGATCAGCATCAAGATTAAGTTGATTTATTTACCACATTTCCAATCACTCGTGCTGCCCAAAGTACTTTACCAGCTAAATAACATAAAATTATACAGTAATGTGAGGAAGTTATGTAATAAACATATACAAAAGAATTCAGTACAACTAGAAAATTAAACAATATGACTAGAACAACAATGACAAAGGCTGGTAAAGAACAATGTTTCAGTTGACTTCTGCAAAAAGTCAGCCCATAAAATTATGTCTTTAGTAGAGATTTAAAATGTCCCAGTGTTCGTGCAGATCCAATATTTAGAGACAGACTGATCCAGAATTTGGGAGCTGCAGCAGGTTAAGACAGACTTTAAAATAAATAAAGTCAGTTGTGAGCTGGAGTTCATGCTTCTTACTAGAGCATAAAAAATAGGAGCTCAGATAACAAAGAATTGGCTGTTGAGTGATTTAAGAAGAAATAGTAACATTTTAAATTTTATTATGTGTGTAAGAGGAAGTTAGTGCAGTGAAGCCAACACTGGGGTTTTATACTCCTTCTGTTTCATAAAGTCAGCAGACTTAGGATCAACAGGTAAGGATGGAATACCAAGGGAAACTGCTGAAGTTGTCTTTAATTTTAACTCAGTAGTTTTTACTTCACAAAAGGGTGGAAATAAAGGAGTTTTTCTTAAAAAACTAAAACTGCCCAATTTATCTACACTAAAGTTAAAAATCTTATAAAAAGATGCTTACACACATATTTGAGTACCATCCATCCATCCATTTTCTGTTCACCCTTGTCCCTTAATGGGGTCGGGAGGGGTGCTGGTGCCTCTCCAGCTACGTTCCGGGTGAGAGGCGGGGTACACCCTGGACAGGTCACCAGTCTGTCGCAGGGCAACACAGAGACACACAGGACAAACAACCACGCACTCACACCTAGGGACAATTTGGAGAGGCCAATCAACCTGACAGTCATGTTTTTGGACTGTGGGAGGAAGCC
>CAEGAE010045495.1:0-15367 GCA_903067095.1 Girardinus metallicus
CCAAACTATGGTACTGCTATCATCATGTGTCACCACAAGGATGTTGTGTTCAGAGTCATGTGCAATGTTACAAATAGGATTCTGCACATATGCCTTAATCTTAGATTGTTTACTTTTGGCTTCCTGGTGGCCACTTGTCCATGAACGTCAGATTTGTGGGGTTAATGACAAATAGTTAAATTATTGACAGATTCCGTGGGACCATTTCTTACTTCTCAAATTGTTATCCACTTCTGCCTCTCTGTTGGTAAGCCTTATCTTTTTTAGGTTAGCAGTTGTGACGTACTCCTTCTATTTTTAGATGATGGAATGAACAGTACTTTGTCAGATGTTCAAAGCTTGGGTAGTAGTTTTAAAACCTAGCTCTTATTTACATCTATTCACAATACAATGCTCGATCTTTACTAATGTTCTCTGTCTATATATTTTCTGGCCATCACATATGCATTTATACTGAGATCATGTGAGTTTTAGTGGGTTTTATTCACTCATTAGTGGACTTCTGAAGGGAGTTTGTGGCACAGGAATTCGTCAAAAAATTTCAAATCAAAAACGAGATGGGGAAATGGGGTTTTTATTTCTTATTTATTTGTTTATTTATAAACAGTTATTTTCCTTTCACTTCACAGATAAGCATCAACATTAGAGAGCCGTAAAAAAAAAAAAAAACTCACTGCTTTCTCATGGCTGTTTGTTTGCACTGATTCATTATTTGCTTGCTTAGTTGTTAAGCGTAATTAATTGGCGGCAGTTGGTTGATTTATGGTGTAATTGCCCAGCTACTTTTAGGACAGTGTCTAAAACTCCCTCAAACCTTTTTACACAGCAAATCCTATGTGATTTTTGTATTGTCTTACTGCTGTTGAGCGATTGCAACACTACTGTTATTCTGTTACTTATGCAAGGAGGTTAAATTCGGGTCAACGGGATTACGAAGTTAAATTTTCCCAAAGCAGACTGAGCACCCACCTGGGACGCACAGGGGGTTACCGCTGGAGGGGGGAGCTGGACCACAGATAGAGAGCAAGCGCTGCTGTAGACATATAAAGGGGGTGGGGAAGATGCAAGTACGCAACCAGTCAGGGCAGACGGGCACTGGAGCAAAATATTCATCCACACTTAACATGTCAATCAGGATTAATACCCTCACAATCCGCCCCTCTAGGTTCACCAGGACTTTCCACTAGTGAAAATAGCTCAAAGTCTAGGAAGAGGGGGTAATATATAAAGCAGGACAGGACAGGAACACAACACAAAAGACCGCGGCGGTTTCAGTAGCGCACAACAACACACTGCGTCGCTTGGATTTGTCTTTCACGCTTCTGCTTCTCACTCGGTGGCTGACAAGCAAAGATGAGTGATTACTCAGACTTTTCAAGAGCCTGATGCCCTTCGAGGATGTCAAAGCGCTCAAAACAAACGCACTTCTGGGTCTCATTATTTAACATCCCGCGTCCGATTTGCTCATGAAAAACTTTCTGAGGCTGTAGATAAAAATATATATTTGCAGATATCTCCCGCGGCGCACTGTTTGGAGGACATTAGAGCTAGTCAGCGCATTACTTGTCTGCTGTCTGTGGCCACTTTCTGAGATGGAGCTGAAAAGCGCATTTCGTATGCTTTTCTTCCCGATCCAAATGTTCTATCACATAGTCCGGGCAAGTTTGTTGTCGCTGTTGCCAAGCAGCAAGAAGGACTTAAGTAAGGAGGTGGTATTGATCACTGGTGGAGGTCGAGGGATTGGACGTCACCTGGCCAAGGAGTTCGCCAAGCAAGGAGCCAAAAAGGTAAAGTAATTAGACAACATAATGCATACATTTTGTCATACTGGTTTTTACTTTTGCAAGGTGGAGTTGGGGAATGGTTTGTGCGAAAAAGTTCTGCATTACTCCGTGAGCTATTCACAGCCATAACACATCAGTGACCGGTTATGCTTTTTTTTCTATTTGTGAAATTTCATCTGCTGGAAAAATCTACCAGCAGATCCACAGTACAAGTTCATTCCGTTTTGAAAGCCACAACAAAGTTGTTTTCATGCATTGCATTAGGACGTGGGATGTCTTATATAGAGTAAATGCAAACTAAGATGAACCTTACAGAGGGAAAAAATGCATTATTGAAGCAGTTCCTGCAGATTAGAAAATGGCTTTGTAATCATTTCTAATTTATCTCTTGTGAGTTAATACTTAGTACAAGTCTGGCACACTGGGAGACCATGAGAGATGCTTTAGAGCAGTCCACTTTCAAATTACATTTCCTATCCCTGAAAGTTATATTTTACAATATATATATTTTACAATATATATATTTTACAATATATATATATATATATATATATATACTTTTTCTTTCTGATGGCTTGGAATGTACATGAAGATTTAAATGCTTTGAGAAATCTGGAGAAATCTCTTTTTTGAGTGTATTTTGTGTACTACAGTGTAAATACTGAAAAATAATTAAAGAAGTTATATGGGTCACGGTGAGGAATGGGTGCTGAGATTGTTGGAGTTTATGCTTCTCCACCTTTGTTTGTACTTCATTCAACTTTCAGATATAATTCTTGATTGAGAGGAAGGAATGAACATTATTTCTGTTTGTCACTTAGGCTTTTTATAAGAATTTGGCTGTTCTTCAAAGGACAGAGAAAAAAACAAACAAAAAAAAAAACATTTGTCTGCTGTTTTGGGGTTGTGGTGCATGTGACTTTTGAAGATTCTTTCTCCTTTTCATGTGTTGCAACTGACGGCACCGCAGCTCTTTGTCACTAGCCTGTAACCCAGCTATTTACTTGTGACCTACATTGTGTAAAATGCGTAACTCTTCCCCAGACATTACCAGTACAAGTAGGATCATTTTAGCCGCCATTTCAGGGAGGAGCTCACAAGAGGCAGCTTGTGTAAACAGGGTTGTTGCATTTGTTTCATTTCACCTGTATTAAAATGGAGAGATGATAAAACTCACAAGCCTTGGCTTTACTTACATTTGAGCAAGAGTTTGACATTTTGCTGATACACATGTTGCATTCTATACTTGAAATTGCTGATGTCCTGTTAATCCTACAAAATTAGACCATGCAAATGCATTGTTTTAATTTTTGCTTTCATAGGAAAAAAAAATCTATAAAAATAATTTTCCATATTTTTAGAACTGATCTTATGTTTTACTGTATGAAATTCTCATGTGTTTTCTTTATGCTTTGCAGTTCATAGGCGACTAATGAATCGCTTAGTGAGACAGGTCTTTTTGTTTGTCATATTTTTAAAGTTCCATACTGCTGATTTCTGGAGTTTACGGCTATGTAGCACAGGTATCAGGCAGTTTTAAATTGGGGGTATTATATGAAATTGATGTTTTTTTAGCTTTGTATCATGTTACAATGTTATTCCCTCATTGAATCTTTGAATCTCCTGCGTTGGCCATTCAGGGATGCTTGCTCGTACAAATCACCGCCTATTTCTACACGACTCCTCAGTTGAGCTGAAACCTCCAGCCAAACTTCCGCCTCAGAGATCACCCCTCCCCCATGCCTTCCCCATAGAGTTCCACCAGACTAGCAGCAGCAATTAGCAAACACCTGGTGGTGAGTCTGCTGAGCTCATCATATAGACTATGTCTCAGTCCAACTCTCTTGAGGACAGTTGCAAGTGGCGCAGTGAAGGAGAATTGTTGTGAAGCCGTACTGAAGGTGGAGTGTCAGAAAGATCAGGGGCTTCAGACACAGAGGCCAAATATCAAGATGTCAAATTTCTTTGAAGTTATTTTTTTATATAAACAGCATTTTTTTATAAATACTGAAAGTAATTTTGGCTCATGCAATAAAATGTGGAAAATACTAAATGCTGCCGCTTTAGAGCTTTGATTAGTTTTCTTGTTTATTAGTAACGCGTTCACAGTGGATCCTGGTCCATCCACTGTAAATTATTATTGGTCTGTAATTATGTTCAGTATGCAATTTTCTTAAATTTTCTGCATTTTTCTTTGCATTTTTGACTCATTTTACATTGAAGAAGAAGAAGAAGCGGCTCAATTTCTAAATGCATTAGAATGTGCAAATCATCTTCATCTTACTTGGTCATGTTGAATCATTTTAAAAGTGCATTATTTTAAAATGATTAATGTGGTTAATCACAATTTTTGATTATGTTTGAAATTTCTCAGTTACGTCTTGTGTAGATAAACCTAAACTGAGCAGACATTTTTAAATATATGACTTTATTATCTTTTCTGCCAAATAGAAAGAAGAATGCTCCATTTAATCACCTCGCCACTGTTTACTGGTGTAGTCAGGGACAGATGGAAACTGTGTGTAAACTTTTAGCTACAGGGTTTTGTCATTATTTGTTTTTCTCAAACTGGTTTGTCAGTAAAGCCATGGCAAAACAACACTCAGTTTAACCACTAACTAGGCCAGGGTACTGCTTCCAAGTTATACTGACCTGCGTAAAATCTGCAGGAAAAATCTGGAAGCAGCAATTAAAATGCATCTTGTGCTTTCTTTCTTCATGTTTCCATAAACTGATCAACCATAACAGATGGTGAAAATAAGAAGTGCAAGTGTCTCAACACAAAAAGCCTATAGATTTCAGTTACATTCTTGTTTTACTACTGGGGGCAATAGTAAGGATAAGAAGCTGCATTCATGGCCTATTTGTGAATTATTCAGAAGTCAACCATGCTTCCAGAATCCAGTTTCTTGTTTTTGTCATCAGGCTTGACTATCAGATGACCACAGCACCCTTGCAGCTGACAGGACACCTGACACACCCTCTGAAAGAGTCCCGCGTAACGTATCTTTATAATGCTTCACAAAGGGCTGGTGAAATAAAAAACTGTTTTGTTCCTGATTATAGGCTTGCTCTAGTATGTTATCAGCAACAGTAATGACAACCTCACAGTGGTGAGTGGCATGTTTCACGTATGCCAGAAATACATGTTTGGAAATAAATGGCACTGTCAGTTTTCAGAGTGGAAAATCTTCTGATTGCGTTTCTCATGGCCACCTGACAGCTCTGTTTTTGTATTGTCATTTATCTTTTTTGTGGCCTACCTTTCTTTCTTATTTCCAGAAATAGTAATTTAGGAGACTTTGCAGGCACAAGGAAGAACCTTTGCTCTTTGGCATAGCTATGCAAACAGATGTATCCTGGTTATTAACCATTTGCTAGATGCCACCGATCATACTTCTCCACCCCTTATTCAAACTAGACTTTGCTCTAAACAAAGTAGGAAGTAAGGGAAATGTTATCCATGATAATGTATTTAATAAATTTTTCAGCAAATTATAAGCCAGTCTACTCCTTGACATGTTTGATTTGCTGCAGCATGGACACAAAAAAATGTTTGTTTTTTAAGGTATCATTGATCTGAATATGTAGATGGCATTTAAATGGTTTTAGGAAAAACAAGAGTGAGTCAGCAAACCAAATATTGGCCCATTGGTATTTGGATACTCTGTGGAAAGTAAAAGAAACTGCATCTGACTCGCTACAGGTGGTGTATGAAAGTGCCCCGCCTCTCCAGAGCAAGGGATGCAAATAGGTACTCTAAAGCTATCATCTTACACTTGGGCAAAGAGGCGTAGTCATTGGATCACAGCAGCTCTTTTACAATGGAAACCAGACAGCTTCATACAGCTGAGGCATTTAGACAATAGCTGAAAGGTTCATTCAACCAACGTTTGCTGTCTTATTTTTTTCAGCTATGCCTATTGCAGACCTTCTCGGAGTCCAGTTCGACATGCAGCTGCTGGTGAAACTTAGTTTCTCTGCTGCTGCAGTGCTGCTGGTTTCTTGGGCTTACAGATTCTACAGATCCAGAGACATGAGGAAAATTAAACCCTGTGGCAAAGAAAACAGAGAGACAGAAAATTCTGCCAGCCACGACTACAAGAGGACACAGCAGCATCTCTGTTTTCAAGACAAGGACGATGATGCCAAGCAAGACTTAGCTACTAATGACTTGGAATCCAACAGCACCAAGGGAATACTTAATCAATCTCATTTACACCAAGTTGAAAAGAGTAAGAATGTATTTAGTCTTTTAAATAATGATCAAAATAAATACATAAGGAAGGAGATGCTTCATCAGCACCAACCAACTGTTTGCCCAAGTAATATTTCAATTGGATCTACTTTGAAGATACATGATCCAACAGATTATGGGATGGCAGCTATTACTGGACGTCGCTCTCCTTGCCGTTTGAAGAAGCTAGATGGTGGAGTGGGTGTGAGCAGAGAGCTAAGACAGGACTTGGAGCACCAGGGGGTCTACTCCAGCTTCCTCTCTAAGGCGGAGATCAAAGTAGAAGATGCCAAAGTAGTACTGGAAGGATCAGGAGACAAGATTGTGAGTGGAAAAATATATGACTATTATGTTGAATCTTCCTCTCACTCAATAACCGATTCAAAAACTTTGCTTGCCCAATATGAGCGGAACACTGTGTCAAAGAAGAACTATGGAACAGAGGACACCAGTTTCATTGATTCTCCTATCGTTATGCGTGATTTGGTTCTTCCACAAAGAGCTGCTGTGGAAGACTCCTTGCAAGGACGCCTGAGGCACCCTGGAAGGCCTTCACTCCTATGCAAGGACAGCTATATGTCTGCAGCAGACCTGTCTGAACCTTCTATTCACTTTCAGATTTCAACACACTCAAGCCCAGTGACTCACCATGGGGCCTCAGCAGATAATGAGACCATCTATCTTCAAAAATCAACAGATAAAGTACATAATGTGAAGGAGGTGACTGATGTAGAGACTATAGGAGGTGGTTCATTCTTGGGTCTTCCAGCAGAAATATTCCTCAGCACAGATTTGGACATTTTGAAAAGTAAACTTAATCTTGGAAACTGTTTAGAGATACTTCATCTTGCCAAGAAAAAGGGGCAAAACTCCATTCAGAAAGCAGCCCTGGAGGTCATGTCAGACAACTACCTACAGGTGCTTCGGGACCCCAACCTTTATGGAAGGCTAATGGCTGATGAGCGGGAACGAATTCGGAAGCAGAGAATGAGAGCGAGAAGGTTTGTCATAGTTGCAGATATGGACCCTCAAGACTGTTTCAGAAATACAGCAGCACAGAGAGCAAAATCAGAACAGAGGAGCACATCCAGTGCAATGTACTTTTATGATGACTACAAAGATGTCTGGCATTCTCTTTGCCCGATCCCACAGGAGGTCATTTCTAAAGCCTGTGCTATGTGCACAATGGATAACTACTTATTTGTGGCAGTAGGTTGTCAAGGCAGTGACAGAGAAATGATGCCCTCAAAGAGAGTGTTTTGCTACAATCCTTTGACATCCATTTGGAAAGAGATCAGTCCTATGAATGAAGCCAGGCCCCGCTGCAAACTGGCAGCACTGGATGGCTACATCTATGCCATCGGAGGGGAGTGTCTCTCCTCTGTGGAGCGCTATGACCCCCGACAGGACAGATGGACATTTGTGGCTCCACTGCCTAATGATACCTTTGCTGTTGCACATCACGTGACTGTGTGCAGTGGAGAGCTCTTTGTTTCTGGGGGTACTCTTAGATATATTTTACTTCGCTACAACCCCAAAACCAACAGCTGGAGGCCAAGTCTCATAGTAGGCAGCAAAGATAGATCTGTAGATATGGTTGCTGTGGGAAGATTTCTCTACAGATTTGACATAAACCCATTGCTGGGAGTCAGTGTGTTCCGCTACCATACAGTGGCACGGCTTTGGTATGAGTGCAGCGCCAAGCGAATGCTGCACTGCCCGGCCTTCCAGTGTGTCGCAATGGATGGCACAGTTTACTGTCTCAGCCGACACTTCACCGTGAGATTTGACGCCGATGAGATCTCTCCTGCTTTTGCAGATGAGGAGTTGAGTGTCCTCTCTGAAGCAAAGGGCTTACTCTTCCCCTTTATCCTTTCACTACCTGATAAGAATCCTCGACAGACAAGTGTGTAAAAAGGACTAAGCTTTTTTTGCTGATAAGAATTGATAGTTACTGAGTACTTGTACAAGAGTTATTATATTAGGGTAATAACTGACTGGGGGGATTTTATTGTCTTACAAAAAATATCACCACAAACTGGTAAGCCATTTATTTTAAACATTATTACTATACCCTCTTCATAAAACCACAGCACATCAGTTTAATAAACAACTTTATTTAGTTTTTTGGACTACGTATTAAACAAAGATGTGTTGTTTGCTATGTTCTATCTTTGGCAGTAGATATAAAGTATTAGACTTTTAATGATAGTCAAATTACTATTTGCGTAGATTTACACAGGAATTGCTGCCATGTTAATTGTTTGCTGCTTTGATTTGCCACTTCTTCCTCCCATTCTGGTAGTTTATTGCCATCCCAGATGCCTAACCTCTTTCCAGTAAAAGGTAATTCATAAAAACAATCTAGAGTAAATTAGTTATTCAAATTTGAACACTCAGTTTGTGCAATAAACTGATAATTTACCTCTGTGCTCATCTGTGTGAGTCATAAGTATAACTTATGCAGTGGTCTGGATACTATTCTATTATCTAAAGCTGCCCTTTAAAGAAATGACAGATTGTAAATGAGTATGCCATGAGAATGAATCGTTAGCTTCCAAAACATTTGTCACATTTTAATCTCTGCAGCATTTACATTTTTGCAGGTATTTAACACTTTAATAATTCTTCTTTGATGACAAAAAATGCTTTATCAACTCATTGAGTGGAATCATTTTCTTGTAACAGTCAGACATATTTACCTTGTAATCTATTTTTATAAACATCAAATAAAATACAAATGTATCTCTCACTGTTCGTGAACCCACAGTTATTGTCAACAAAAAACCTCTTGATTTTTGTTTTTCTTGAAACAGGTGACAGACAGATAAGTATAATCTAAACAACTTATTGTAAACATTATTAACATGTACTGAAATTTATTTTTGCAATGAAGTTTCTCAATACAAACTGAAGCTCTATACCTGAAAGATATAGAGTGATATGCCGCTATAGCGCCATCATGTGGTTCAGAAAGCTAACAATAGTGTGCTTTTATGAATGCGGTTGAAGACTTATCATAACACAAGGACGCAAGGCTCAAAGAACACTTAGGGAGTGGTGCAGTAGTATGACTAACCAGATCAGGAAAGCAGCAGGAAGTGAAAGCACGTCTACTTAGAGGCTTCTAATTTGCCTCAATACCTACATCAGATTTATTTTGAACAGTTATTTTATATTTGTCTTTTTCATAACTTCCATAGATGTAGTATGATTTAGATATCAGAGGTGTCATTTATTTATTCAGTTGTCCTTTTTTCTTCCTACATTGTGAACACGTTTCATATCAACAAACTTTTTATCATTTTAAATTCCTAAGCTGTTTTTTCAGTTAAGAATGTTGCAATTTTAATAATGAAAATATGACCTAAAACTCCAAACCACTTCAAACATAAAAACAATGGGGAAAAAAAATCTTCAATCATATTCTTCTGCCAATTTTGTTTTGTCATCACATCTTGAGTAAAACAATAATCTGAAACCTGTAAATATGGATTTTGTCACAGATTTAGATCATTGTTGTTATTGACAACATATTCATTGTCAATAACAGGCACCAAGTGCATACAGTGGGTGATTTTGGTATACTGACCTGCAAGTGGTCACCGATGGAAGTTGTGATTTCTGCTTTTCCTAATAGTCATCCATCGACTATATTGGGCCTGAGTTGAATGAAAACGTTGTAAAAGGAATAGAAAGAAAACTGTCATGTTACAGCAGTAACATGACAGTGACTGAATTGGAGCAATAAAGTACATCTGGGACACTCTGGTTTTAAATGTCAATGAACAGAGCTTAATTTATTTTGTCAATGCCATAAAAGAGATGGACACCGATGTTGGTACTTCACAACGTGCTTTTCACATGTATAATCTCTACATCACAGCCTTATTTGTGTTATTAAATTGTCATCTTACCAGGAATTGGCTTCTTCAACCTCCCAGGCTGAAAGGTGGTGCTGGAATTCTAGGTTGTAGTGTTGGCAAAGAACTACCGGTTTTATGTGCATAGAGCTGTTCATAGTCTGTTGCCAAATAAAGTGAGGGCAATGAGGAGTGGTGGTCAAACACAATCTTTTACGGCAGTCCATAGATAACAATATAAACAAACGTTGCACACAGCCTCATGCGACTAAGTTATGCAGGGCATGACCTATTCTTTTTCGATGCTCTTCAAAAGGTTTACCATGTGACACGAGCAAATTGCTCTAACTAGCCTCTAAGTGCCTTTTAGGACTGATGATTTTACAGATTTTTTCATGACTGCTGAGTCTTAACAGAAACTTGCATTCACAAGGAGTTTTATCACAGGCCTTTATCTTGGCCATCAATATTATGCAAAAGTCTACAGTTTATAGAAGAAAACCCTGACTCACACAGTTGTGACAGGCATTCAATTGATGTTAATACCCTGAATGAGCAGTTAAGGGCTGACCTCAGCTCTCAGCAGGGCAGATCTTCTCTCAAAGACGTCTGGCTTAAAGTCCCAGTGGGGCCTGTAGTCTACACGGCTGGTGCTGTTAGCTATCTTTGGCTCCCGAGTGAACTATGTCAGAAGGAATAAACAGACACAGACGGCAAAGAGGAATGAGGGAAGGAGGATATACAGAGGCTTGAGCAATGAGCCTAGCTCCAAGATCAGCAAAGCTCACATTTCACTATCGACCTACTGTTGCACAGTATTCTTTAAGTCATTTTGCCTCCTAAATTCTGAACCAGGAGTTGATAACTGAACCTCTAGTCGATACAATCAGTCTCCAGTTTGAGTCAGTCCTATTAAGATGCTGAGCTGATGTTAGATCAACCGAGCCTTAATAACTTTGCAATTTATCTTAATATTAGCTGAGGTTCTAAAAAAAATAATACTACTGCAACCAGGCCATAGAAGTTAGAATTCAGGATTAAACAATAATCTGTATTTTCTGATAAAAGAGAATATGATTGATAGACATACAATGTTGAATTACTGCAGTGAATTAAAGTATGTAGGTCAATAACAGCATCTCCTTAGCTGAAGTCTTCCTTCAGTCCAGTTGCCTGTCAACACTCTAATTTTATATCTCTGTTCTATTCTCCATCCGATTTGGGTCCATTTATCCTTTTGGTCCATACTTTACCCACTGTCAAATTTGCAGCATTTTCTGAGCAAGGCTGGCAAATCAGAAAGACAGCATGTAGTCACCTGATCCCTTAGTGGAGGAAACAAACTAGAGCTTGGTTGCCATGGACACAGCAAACACTAAAAATAAGGTAAGCTGGGTTTACTGTTTGCAAATGGGAGACGTCTTGCGTGTTAAGAGTAAAGCCATACATACTTTTGGGTTGAGTTATGACATTTATCTTTCAGTAGTATTTTTTCCAGTTGTGGTGAACATTCTTCGGGGTGATGTTTAGTGATGGGAAATATTGGATTACAGCTTGTGTCATAAAATTTGGAACAAGATAGAAAATATAATAAAATATCGGTAATATTTACACCGGAAAAGAAAAGGTGTGATCGGCCCGATTAAAGACATTAACATTTTGGAGAAACCATTAATTGCATGTTGTCAGATGGCCACATGAGCAGTGGGTTTTAGAATGATAGCACCATCTGTTTGTAAATAAGCAAAGGTAAAATATCATGACTCTAAACAGCTTTCTTTGTGTTACACTCTATAACATCTTCTGGGGCTGTAATGCTTCCAAGGCCTCTATGTTGGAAAAGGAGAGACAATTTTCATAGCATGGCCTAAGCTCAGTATGTGTGTGATATCTTCTGAGCACTTCTCAGCAAATATACAAGTCTCCAGGTTGTGCTGAAAATAGAATGCCATTCAGCCATAAAACAATATGGCCACAGCACGATTTTACTAGTATAAGGGCAGTTTGAAATCTGCCATCTGTAGGAACTGGGTAGATTAGGAGCTGAGTGCAGGGGAATGACGGATGTCTGCCCTCTCTCCTTGCCAGCTTTTGGCAAAGCATGGCAGCCAGGGTAGCCCCTCTGCTGTCCTCTCTGACTGCTACTCTGTTAGAGTCCAGACTAAACTCTGTCACAGTCACAGACAGGAAATGACATGTTCCAGACCTACAGTCGTTCAGCAGGATCCCTGTGATCAGGGGCTAATTGGTGGCTAAGAGGTGTAAAAGAAGAGGCAGAAATAGAGAGAGAGAGAGACATATGGTTAAGTTTCAGTGACTCTGCAGGGGAACTGGGAAATTTACCTTTAGTAAAAGCATACAAAATGACTGTTTGGATATTTTAAAGTGAAAGATTTTTATGTCATGGCTATTTCACATCAAATTTTTACATTGCAAATTAAGAGCTTTAGAAAGGTGCTATATTTACATTTTGTTTTCTTACACATTGGAAAAAAATCATGCATTTTGTCTAGGATTTTTAGGCAGTGTAGAAAATAAAGACACAGTTGTGTGGGATGTATTGATTATATACCAAAATATTTTGTCACAATCTATTCAGATAAGGAGGGTCCAACTAACAAATTATTATAGCATAGACGATGCCAGTTTTATATAACTTTTATCCTTTTCATGTTATGGCTACATTTTAATTCAAGTAGTATTTCAGGGTGATTTCCTATGCAAATTATTGCTGATTTAAAAATAAACTTTTGCATTGTCAACAAAAGAAATAATCCTGATCTTTTTGAAGTGAATGGTGTGAATTGTTTTTCTGTAAGACAGATAAATAACTTGAATAGTTAAACAGAGAACGGTAGGTAGGTGGGGAGGTTGTCTATTATTTCAGTTCAGTTAAGTTTGAATTACTTTAGCTATTATTATTTTTCTGAAGAATTCATTTGAATTAATATATTAATCTAATTTAGTAGTTTAATTTTGATTAAAGCTACATACTTTTCATGTAAGAGAACATATGAATGCTTTTGTCCATGAATAAATTAATTTAACATCTATTCTGGCCAATCCCCACAAACTGCCATCGCTGTACATTAGAGGTTTTCTCAAGCTATGATACACAGTAGCAGATTTGTTTGGTGCATTCACACCAGCCCTAGTGAATTGAAAAATCGGCTTATTTGGAGAGGCTTGAATGAATAATTGAACTTGGTTGTGGATAAAAGAAGCTAATTTTGTGCCACCTAAAACTATAGTTCTCAACTCACTTCAGTACAACATATGCAGAATACCACCATGGGTATTGTGGTTAAAAACAACCAAAAACAATGTAGAAAAATAGGCGGTAGCACTGATTTGTTGTTCGACGTGGAGTGAAGATGAGATAAAAGCGTTAGTCTGACCATAGAAATATGGTCAGACAAAAATATGTCACAGCTGCTGGTAACCCACTCATAAGGCCAATGAAGTTACAGTGAAGGTGAAAGGCATCACAAACAAAATACATATTTGCATGACATGATTAGAGGATGTGCCAGTTCAGAAAAGAAGTAGTTGCTCTTCTTGACATTCTCAGCAACATCAAAGATGAGAATTAGAAAATATCATTCAAAATGTCTGGTTTATTTAATTCACTGAATTGTGAAAGGAAAGTGTAGACATCCCAATTGAACTGAATTGTTAATTGGACCAGGAATAAAAACACAATAGGTGTTAAAATAACTTTACCCTGCAACAGGCACATCAGAAAGTCTGTACTTGTAGATCTGTGGGAATATGTGCCAAACAAGTCAAATACACACATCTTCAACTATTGTTTTAGTTGACCTGATGACTTATGCCCAAACAATGTTGGATCCAAACATGTCAGCAGAGAAACCACAGATCTACAACAAAAGGAAGAAACGGTAAAAACAAACAAGAAAAATAGTGTTCTTGATGGGTAAAGTCAAACTGAAGGTTATTCTCTCTGAGAGACTGTGTTTAGTATGACAACATCAAAGAAGGGAAATACACGACTTTGTATCTGTGAGCAGCTCTGGTAGACGTGATTTCTTATCTAAAATTTCTCTCATCTTGGTTTTATCAGCTGCTGGAGGACAAAGAAAGGACAGCAACATAGCATAAAAAGTTGGATTAAAAGAAGTCTTGGATCTAGTTTTAAAAATAAAAACAATATTTGTATTCGTGTAAAAAAACATGACAGAAACACAATGAGCACAGTTCCAATCATGCTGATGCTGGCCACAATTGCCATGCCAACAAACAAACCCTGAACCATGTGCAGCTTACCACTATTTGAAGCCCCACGAGGAATGTCTGAATTCATCAGCTCAGAGTACACGAGTCCAATTACAAGAGGGATGAGGGCTGCAGCAAGAGCAGCAAAGCCAATTATTAAAATTGTCGGGCCAATGTCCATGGTGTAGCTGGTCTGCTAGGCTGAAGGTAAGTCATTAGAGGAAAATGTTTTATCTACCTGTTTTGAGTCTCTTTTCTCCTTCCCACATCTGCATACAATATATTCTTACCTTTGTTTCAAAACTGAAAATCTTTAACTGCCTGATGCACAGCAAAATATTTTTATCCTTTAATATATGTCATGGCTGTGTAATAAAACTACATATGGGTTCTTCAAATAAATCCCTTATATTCAAAGTTGAATATTTCACAGAAATCTTTCAGTTCTGTCTTGTTTAAGAAAACCGGTATAGTTGAGTTCCAGTGGAAAAATTTTCAGACAGTTTTAGTTTTAGCCTTTTTTTTTATCCTCTTGATGCCAAGACAAACCCATTTATTTTGCTGCAGGGTGCCTTCTTACTGTGTGTATTTGGAAGAAAACATTCTGAGGCTTCCCTCAGAAGGCTGTCTGAAAACGCTTATATCTGAACTTTCACTGCTAATCTGTAGATGGCAGTGATAGCTTGGGTATAAATGGCCAGCAACTACTGAGATAACTCATATACTCATCTTTTGCAATATGTCTAAAGAAACGCATACTGTGGTATGAACAGAATTATGTTATGTAATGTCCTGTAACTGAAATTGGATCATTTGAAAATATACAACCTTAGATGAGAATATTTAATAAAGCAATTACATCTCCGAACATTTCAGAAATTTCCAAAGTAAGGACAGCATCTGGACATGGGTTGTTCCAGAGTTCGCAGCAAAGCCCTCAGAGCCCCTCTGTTTCCCCTAAGTAGCTCAGTCTAACACAAAGCCACTATTGTGAGGTTGCTCTTTAAAACCAGTTGCTGAAAAAGCCTTCAGTGACTCCTGGTAAAAATCACAGTGTCAAAGCCAAACATTACAGACTACAATTTTGTCTGAGGCCCATTAATTCATATGGATTTTTTTTAGCTATGCATACATTTTTTTGAAAGTAAGACCGACAGCTCTGTGAGAGTGAGTGTGACCTATATACTAAATTTCACACTTATCAAAAAGGAGTGACTAACTTCAAAAATACTGTTGCAACAAATTAG
>CAEGAE010045516.1:0-62844 GCA_903067095.1 Girardinus metallicus
TATATATATATATATATATATATATATATCTCTTCCTAATTACAATGAAAGGATTCAACTTGATCACTTTCCAGCAACACATCCCATCTCCACAGATGGATTTATCAAGTACCCTATTTTGATGCTCCTATTGGATCATCACCTGCCTGTTTCTGCTCACAGGTTGCAAAAATAAGGCCAATAGGTAAGCCAGCATATTGCAAATCAAAACAAACAGGACACGAGACATATGGGTAGATGCAAAATATGTACATAATAATGTAATTTCCAGCCATCATGCAAAGGTCTCCAGGGGTCACTGACTTTCCCACCTCCCCTTGGCTGAGAAGCAGAGAATATGCTGGACCTGCACTGCTCTGTCAGATGGATTAGCATGAATCAGACAAGCACACAGCAGCTGTCAGGTTAGAAACACAGAAAAACCTGGGTAAATGGGCAGCAGGAACCAAGTGCATAACTACTGGGGACTATTTGGAGATAACTGTAAAAAGAAGGATTCTTCATAAAATCAAGAAAATTATGGATAACCTTGGGTTCTCTTTAGAAGGCTGCCTTCAGTCACACTTGTTCATTACTGCTGTAACACAAACCACTACAGGAGATCCTTCCTGCTCACAGCAGTGAGACTCAACAACAACCTTTTGAAGTTTAGTATGAGTTACAGAAATGAAGTGTTTCTGAATTCAACTGAGATCAGAAAACCTTCACCAGAAATGAGCAAAAGTATCCACTAAATGTAAGATCTCCCAAAACAAAGTCTAAAAACCAGGAGACAAGACAACATAACAGATCATAAGACAGCACCAGACAAATCTAGTACACAAACACAAAATGAGCCCAGAATGGCAGACCCCTAGATCAAAGTGTCAAAGAAAAACCAAAGTCTTTCATATCGTTGCAATCTGCCCTTTAAAGGCCTCACAGTGGGGCTTGTTTAATTAAGTTTGTGAAGCAATTTCTTATCCTTATTTTGAATCACAACAGTGTGAATTGATAAAATTCAGTGTTTATTTACATTATTGTTACCCCAGCTTAGTATTCAAACACCACCCAGCAATTTCACAGTATGTTGCAGAGCTATACAGTTGTTCACCTTGGCTGGTTGTGTATCAGATGCATCCCCTTCACACTTGAGGTGAAAAACTGAGGAATTTTAGTTTGATTTCTTATGTCAAACAAATACAAGCAAAGTGATGTAACATTATGAGTAATTAAATAAAAAATTTAACAGGTTTATCAGCTGAAGACAACTCTTTCCCAGAAACTTTCATCATTTTCCAAGCATTTCATGATAGGCTTGAGGTTAAATAAACTTTGTGTCCTGATAAGAAGGACACCAGTGTAATTTGAAATTAATTGAAAAGTTGATAACCAAAAATTTATTTTCTTTTTTTTTTTTTCAGTGTGCTTCTTCGCAAATTAAATATAGACCATGAGCAGTTATTAAAATAAAAAATAAAAAAATCATTAAGCAATCTTACTCAGCCACGTCTGTCTTTCTCACCAAGGCATGTGTGGTAACTATTTCCGAGGGAGTCTGATTGCACTTGTAAATTTCACACTACATAGATAATGCAGCCACATAAAATATTAACAATCACTTGTGCAATGATTAAAGCAGCTAATGAGTTTAGCTGCTTTAATCAGTGCTTTTTAATACAGACTATGGCGAAGACAGAAAAGCTTATTTGAACATCAAAAACACAAACATGAAAAACTAACATTAACAAAGGCAATAAAGATTATCACCAGAGATCTGAAAACCTCTGGTTCAAAGGCTGCACATTCATGAAGCTGTAAAAATACTTCTAGGGTGTAGTATTATGTGAAACCTCACAGAGAGAGAAAAGACTGTTAACGTTGCTGTGAATTGTAAAAACACAGAGATGACATCTGAAGAGCTTTAGGCTGATGGATGAGAGACATGGAGGCATGACAGGAAGTGGAGCAGCTGCCTAGAGACAAAATTGAAGACATTCTGCCACTTCTAATTTTCCCTCTGACTGATTGCTGCACACTAACCTATAAAATAAATTTCTTTCACTTGTGTGAATCAGACCATTGATGGATGATGCAGTGTGCTGGTGAAGATTCAGTCATTCATGTGTCATGACAATCTAAAGTACTGAAAAAGAAGGATACAGTTTCACCTCCAAACCAAAAGAAAATGTGAAAAGCCTTTATAAACAAGAATAGTTCTGTTGTCTTTTATTCATTGCTTATGATGTTGCAGTAAACATATAGACCTTTCCTTGAGTTGTTCTGCTTTCAAAATCAGTGAGTGCTTAGCTGATTGGGTTCATCTTAAATAAGAACTTTATAAAATGATGTGGCGTGTAAAAAGAAAAAAACATCAATATTATAAAAGCTTTACTGGGAAACTATTTCTGTTAAGGTGCAGTTCGCAAGGAAGATCAAAGCAAGCTCAGATCTCAAAGCACCATACAAAAACAGACAGTTTATAATGCAAGACATAATCTACCAAAAAATGTATAAGTTTTGTGCTGTTTTTGGTAAGACCCTCGTAAATTGAACTTTTCAAATTGATGCTTTGAAGTATGAACTTAACAAGAAACTGCAGAAGTACTTTGTGATTCATTTGTAGGCGCACACACATACAGACAAGTTTTACAAAATGTGCTGACGCCAGTCTTGGCCAGGATTCTCTTGTAAAAGAGATTCTTCATCTCAATGGGATTTCCTGGATAAAAAATAATAATGTTATGAGAAAATATTATACAAATTTATTCTGCTTTTGTTTTTTTTGTCTTGTTTAAATATCTCAGATCATATTTATCTATACCAAACAAAGGAACCTGAGTAAATTCCAAAGGCAGTTTTCTAATCATTTGTAGAGGGAAAAAAAGTTAATCCTCCATTTTTTTGTGCTATTTGTTACTTGTAATTCATTACATTTTTGGTGCAATTACACTTGCTAAACCTGGTCCTAATCTCTAATGTAGAGCCTGCCTGACATGATAAATTAGGCTACAAATCTTAAGCAAATAGTTGCTGTTGCTTACAGAAATTTTGTAACAGATAAGAAGCAAGGCCATTGGCACCTACAAGTCCAGAAAAGGTTGCAAAGCTCTTTCTAGGGTTTCGAGATTGCACAGCGAGACCCTTTATCCACAAAAACAAAAAAACATGGAACAGTATGTGCCAAACTATTTCAGGAGTGACGAACTACCAACATCATTCTGAGAGTGGATTGATGACTCATGCAGAAGGTCACAAAAAACTCAAGTACTACTAGCACTGCAGACTTTGCTTGCCTCAGTTAAAGTCAATGTTTGTAAATGTGCCATAGAAAAGAGACTGAATAAAGCCGGCATCCTTTTTAGAGGGAAAATCAACTGCAGAGCAAAAACAACATAAATACTCATCTCCCAAAAACCCCTCATGACTTGTGAGTAAGACTAAGGAATATTCTGATGTCTGATGTGATAAAAGTGTTTTGTAAGCTGTGGATCCTGTTATATCTGGCATAAAACTAAAGAATTTCAGAAAAAGAAACATATCAATAGTCAAACAAATTGTTCATAACTAAATATTTTTTCACCAATAGCTTTGTGCTTACTTTTAAAAGTGAGGAATTAATAAATAATTTTAGTATTCATTCTTAGTCTTCTGTCAGTAACTTATGGTTAAAAACCATTAAAGCTCTGAACAGACCACACTGGCTGAAATGCGAACATCAAACTGGTATTAAAAGCATCTGAATGCACAAATATCAATCTGTTTTTGGAAATTTGAAACAACTGCCTTAATGTCTAGGGATGTGTAAAGCTGTTAACGCCAAGCAAGGAAAAATCTTAGTAACGTGACACTGAAACAAAAGGTTTATTGTTTGAGTTTTGTAAAAGTGAAACGAACGTCATACAGGCTGATAAATCGAGCGATGAATAATCGCTCATCAGTTATTCCACGGCCCAGCTGAGTGGAGCATCTCCGTCATGTTTGCACGCGTGGGACGTTTAAATGAGATGCGGTTGTGTTTTTGCACCCAAGTCCGAATTTGAGACCAATTTTTCTGTTGTTTTTTGAAGTGAACGTAAGAAAACAGGAAGCGCGTTTAAGTAGTATGTTAGCCAGACGCGGCTAATGTGAAGCTAACGGCTAACCATTAGTTCGTACTGTTTTGATATAGCAGTTCGTATTGACAATACCGACGCATTTGTCCAGGATATATGATCATTTATAGTAACCCGTTTTCCCATAAGGGAATAAATGTTAACTCTGTTAAATAAGCAGTAACGTAGGTATGATTGTCATCACTCCACAGCGTCCCTTGCCACCTGACAGCTAACTGTTTGCTACCTGTGTACATTACGCTGCTAGCCACGTAAACTGCTTGGTGTTGACGTTGCAGGAGCAGCTAGAAAGCCTGTCCTCCCCAAGAGCTATTTACATTTTAAGTGACACCCAGCATTCATATTAACCCAGAAATCATCAGATGAAAACAACATCGACCCAAAATGCACTAGCTGGACTTGGACGGGTGGCCAACTGGTTTCCTGGATCTGTTGCTTGGATCGGATGATGAAGCGGGTCTTCTGGCTGCTTTCAGGCTTAAACAGAAGAATGATGAAGCTACTTTTTGCTCTCGCTTTGATCGCGTACATTGCCTGTGAGTACATTGTTTTGATATTCTTGTAATTTGTCAAGCATGATAATCTTAAAAAAAATATATATATCTTTGTGGTTATTTTTCAACTACACGTTACCGCTGCTGTGGAAACTTCGAACCAACACAACAGGCTGCCGCGACTCCGTGTAGGATGTAGATTATAAAGCCTGAATGGTTCCCGTTTAGACAAAATAAGAAAAAAACAAATGCAGGTAGGAGAAAATGGGTTGCAGTATGGTTTCCTGGCAACAGTTTCTACATTTCGGAGAGTCGTAAGGTATTTAATAGAAGCGAAATTCACAGTGTTATTGCTTAAATAACCGATTGTTGAACTGCTGAGTTAGAGCTTGGTTCTAAATGAAACGGGTTGGGTTTTCTACTAGTAGGCATGGATCATTATCCAAAAACACCCCAGGTTTCACTGTATCAAAGTGTTTTTACTAACCTTTTAAAACTAAAATGAAAATTATCTAACTAATTTATTAGAAACAGAAAGGCGGCAAATATTCTTACTGATGCAAAAGTTATCCAGTGTAATGTTTATTTTGGGTATCTGTAATATGTATTTATTGTAATTTCTTTTGATATATTAACTTAAACAAAATTGAAGACTACACACCCAATTAATTGAAAAGTTTTTAAGTGCTTATTACATTGAATGTTTGTTGCTTTCATGCTGTTTATTGACTAAAATAATTATGCTTTGCTTTTAATAGCTGGTTGGTAAGTCCTGGGATACCCAGTATTTAGTCAGCTCATGCCACTTATAATTTTAAAGTTACCTTAGTGAAAGATGGTGCCCCTTTAACTTCCACACCATAGCTCTTGTTTTTTGCAACTACAGATATTTCCAAACACTGTCTTGTAAGCGAGAGAAAACAGTAGTGGCCTTCGTTCAGCCTGCTGACCGGCAGTGTATTGCAAGTTATAGCCAAAGAAGCATTGCTGCGTTACTCTGCTCTAAACAACCAGAGAAAATGCTCTTAACGGCACTATAAACTAAAGGAAAGCTATGACAGTATTTTTTTGGGGTGATTTTTGAAACAATATTTGTAATCTTAAATCTTCAATAATATCAGCAGCTGGCCCATGCCTTCAGTGTGTTTAATGTCCTATAAATAGTACTGTGTAAGTGCCTAACAGTAACAGCTGTTGAGATCATCTGCCCATTTAACATAGAGTTCAAAATCTCAATATCAAGAATTTCTTTAAAAAAAAAAACAACAAAAAAAAACGGTTCTCACAAGATCAATAATACAAAACCACAACTTAAGAAAAAAAAACCTTGCGGGTTTACACAAGGTACACAGAATAACTGAGACCAAAGTCATTTATTATGAATTTAGTTGATATTTGTAGAGCTACATGTATGCTAAAACCTATAACATTTGCATATGAAACACATTTAAATTCTTCAGAGTGATATTTAGTAAATTCCTAAAAACATTGAAGATCAATTGATGTCATGAGGATAAACCAAATCCATGGAGTTTTGTGTTGCTAGAGCCTTTTGTGACTGTTATTGAGCTTTAAGGAGATACTAAATCAAGACTCTTTGGTGTGATTATAGATTATAGGCTTAGTTGGACTGATTAAATATTGGCAATTGGATGAGCGGCATTTCTTTGTTCACAAAACAAACCATCTTCAAATCAATTTAAGTGACTGGACTAATCAGTTATGACCTACTTAACCTGTCTTCAGGTCAATCATTCATCCAAGGTTTATGCTTCTATTTTTATTCTTAACAAAGCCAGGGAATAATTCCTCACCTTATGCTAGTGATATTTTATTTATAACATCAGCAGCTGTGTGAACATTCTGAAAGGCAGCGCTGCGTTAACAAACACATCAAGATAATCTCTGTGAAACCTTACTGTGCTGTCAGGTGACTGCTTAAACTGACAAAAGATAAATACATAATTATTACTTCTCTTAAAGGAGCTTCTGTAAAAAGCACACCCCACTTATTCAGATCTGGATTTGTCCTTTAACTCCTCTAATTAATTTCTCAATCATGAAATCTAAACCAGCATTTGCAAAGGATTTTCTAATATAAAGGTGCAGCTCAACAAATTAGAAAATCATTTCAAAGTTGATTTATTTCAATATTATAGTAATATTCTATTAATTTAGAATGAAAAAAAGGTATGTAGTTAAAAATGTTTACAAAAACAGCAACCTACTGAAATGAATTTTCAGTAGGCATAGAGGTAAATAGCCTGTGGATCTGCTGAAGTTGGCTTAAAGTAGCTCTCAGCTTGTCTGAATTGTTGGGTCTGGAGTGGCTGACCTTACCTTTGACAGCATCCCATAGATTCTCAATGGGATTTAGGTCATGTGAGTTTGTAGCTGCCTCGTTCGGATCGACATTTCTCTCTCTGAAGTGCCGGTCCGAGCATGGAGGATGGTTGTTTACAGTGCAGGCAATTTCCGTTAAGTTTCATATTGTCAAACTGGTGCGTTACATACGTCACGAGGAAACTTTAAAGACTAGGTAGAGTTTAAAAGTTCAACGGAGACAATGCCTCCATGAAGCAATTGTTTCTCAATACCAAGCCCTTTGTACCAAGTGAAGCGTAGAACAATGGGCTGGTTTTACCGGACTACATGTGGATAGGTGCCAAGTTCTTCTGGAAAATGAAATTAGGATAGGTTATCAGCTGAGGGAAGTAAGAAACGCTTTAAAACTTCCTGAAAGACAGCTGATAAGAATTGTGGAGGACATCAATAAATGTCTGCTGGGTCAGCAGTTTTTCCTGTGATTGTGTAGACAACAACATAGCATTTTTTGAGTGAATTTTGGGTTTTCTTCAGCTGCAAGTCATAATCATCAAAACTAATTCAAATAAACACTTCAGATCTTTCAATCTTATAATGAGTCTAACATTAATGAACTTTTAATGACGTTTTAACTGTCTATGTTAGAGCAGTGGCCCACTGCCCTGCATGTTTTATGTGTTTCCCTGCCTCGATACACTTGACCTAAAACATGAAGGGCAGTCCTGGCGACCAGGACTGTAAACTGCTTCGTTGAACGATAACATACATGTCGGGGCTGGATACACACTCCTACCTTTGTTTAGCATGAGATCAAGTCTGGGTCGCAACATTGAAAAACTTATACGTTAGTTATGATTAGTATAAAATATGTACTTTTTGTACTCTTGCCAAAAACTGCCAAAAATATAGGTAAATAAGGCAATGTCCCCATGAAAAGATCCTTTATACCTTTGTGCTGGGAAATTCATACATTGCTAATGTACTGCAATTTACATGGCGAAGCAAAAATAGATGATTTTTGCCCCTTTTTAATAGAATGGTACCCATATAGCTTTACACTGTAGCAACTTGTTCATATCTGGTTAAACTGTCAAATTTAGATGTATAGCATGCATCTATTACTATTCTTATGAAATAAAGCACTGGCTAACATGCTTTTATGTTAAAACACATTTAAAACTTGAATGTTTCATTTCACCTAGTTTCATTGTGGATTGGTTGGCATATTTTCTTGAAAACTAAAAATATGTTTAGTGACAGCTTTAAGAAAAAAAACCCACATCAGCTGGTTTGAAGGTTATTTGCACGTATGATGATTAGTTTGAAGATCCTGCCAATAGTTGGAGCCAAACACTATTATATGCACAATGCTGCCAGATTAGCTGAGAAAAAATCCAACTGAACCAATTTTTCTCTCTAAGCTTTCATCCTTTCTGACGTTCTGTCTTAAATCGCTGCTACTGCTAAAAGGCTGTTCCTGAGATGTATTGTGTTATCTCTATTAAGCTTTATCATAACTTGTCCTTGTCTTTTCTCTCCCAGCTGTTTGGGGAACATACACCAACATGAGGTAAAATTTGTTATTTTTCTACCACACTTTTACTTGATGTAAAATATGCATGTCACATGTTTCGAAACCAGTTTATCACTGTTTTTTGTACATTACGTTTAATTGTAAGTCCACCTTCAGTTTTATTTGTTCTCTTATTTAAGTCACATGTAACTGATGCTTTTTGATGTCGACAACTAAGAAAAGCTTTTGCTTCTTCCTCTGTTCTTTGTTTTTCACTGTGAATTTAGCAAAAAATATTCACTGATAAACTTACAATGGCACATTTGCTTTCTAGATTACACAAGCACCTAAACTCAGTCTTCCTTTGCCGTTCTGGCTAAATGTTAGATTACAACACATACTGATTTTAAAATCTTATTTCCCAGTTTCTGAACCTTTATTGGCTTTTCCTTAAAACACACGACAGGCTTTTTGACGGGAACTTTCAGTATTATCATTGTTGGTAATTATATGTAGAATAATAGGGATAAAGAATTTAAAGTCACTAATAGATTTTCTGCCGTATGCATTATGTAACAGCCTTTTATTTACAAGTCTCCATTGTGACAAAATGGGTTTGGGATGATGGATATTGTTCTTATTTCATGTAGGAAAAACTTGCTCATGTCTCAATATTTCCTTTCCTTATCTGTTTGCCTTATCATTTTTTGCGGAATAGGTCGATACAAGACAATGGAGATGTGAAGATTGAGCAGAAAATTGATGAAGTAAGTTTGGCAAAATCTTTGCTATTTGCTGTACTTTGATGGTTTTAAAGTAATACAGTTTAAAAACGTCTTAGAAGAAAGGTAAAAAGTTGCAGTGCCACAACAACAAAATAAGTCGATAAAGCTCAGAAAGTCTTTGATTTGTGAGGAAAAAGTTTTTTTCTTTTTATTTCTGTTTTCTTTTCTAAAAAACACAGACAAAGCAATCTACATTTTGCCTAAATTTGAAGAACTCTAAAAACCCACAGAGCGAAGCCTGTTAGTGAATATTGTGGCCGACATCATCGAAAAGCCTCGGCTACATCTGGAGTGGATGCAGCATCGGCTTGTTTTTATCAGCTAAATTAATGTCATCCGCTGTAGCGCTGCAGAAGTCACTTTGCTCTGAGCGAAGCCACAGGCTCACATCTGTGGCTGAAGAGCATTTTTATCCTTTCGCAGGCTGAGTTGTTGTGACCTCACACACACCACTTAGAGGTTAAACTTTATACTTTCATTTTTATCCTGAGTCAGTCTAAATAAAACCCATTTACAGCCAGTAATGTTGCATGCCCTTTGAAAAACAAAAAAATTATAATTTTTGATAAATATCTACTAAAGTACATTTGTCGTTTTTCAAGAACTACCATTTAATTTACATTTTTAAGTTTTAAAATGAAGACAAGTGAAACATTTGCAAAAGCAATGGCTACGTTTTCTTTTATTGGATCTTCATTTGTAGAAAAAGATGCAGGAAACACATAAGCCTCGTTTCTACTATATGGTGCGGCTAAAACCTGATGACAGAGAATGGATCTAAAAACACTTTTACTTTTAGTGTTGTTCCGTTGTGAAGTTTAATTAAATGAAAAACAAGAGAAAAACATATTTGTGATCACATCTACTTTTAAACACATGAGTTAGTTCGTTATCTTTATTTAGCTAAAGGAGCCACTTGTGGCTCCGGAGCAGCAGGATGCAGAACCCTGGAATAACCCAACACATATCTGTAGTATCCGGGCTTTTTGTTCTATGCTTTATTTATTAAAACACAAACTATTACTTAGAATTTTGCAGGAACAAAATACTAACAATTTGAAGCTTTCATTAGAGTGAGTTCGTATTTAAAATTTTCCACAAGTGTATTGCAGGTAAACAGAAACCAGATTGTCAGTAAAATGCTGATGACTGGATGACACAGATATATTATAACTCTCAAAATCAGCTGCAACTGCTCAGAGGAGTTGAGAGTGACATGAAGAGATGCAATAAAATCAGCCAGCCACTTGTTGATAGTAATCGCAGTGAACACTGGCCCTCTGTAAGCCAGAATATCAATTTTCAGTTTTGGATTTTAGATGCATCCCTTGGATTGATTAGTAATTTATTAGTAATTCTTTGAAGTTTTGATTGAAACTGTTACCCAAGATTCTCCGGCGGTTTTTCACACTGTGGTGAACACAGCTTTATTTCTGACCCGCTAAAACATGACTCTCGCATCATATTTAACAGAAACAATTACTTTATCACGCTGACCTTAGAACTTTAAAGAGTTAGCTTGCCTTTGAAATAATATCTCAAATCTGCGTGTGATGTATGTATTGCAGCTTTGGCATTATTTAGAAGTACAAACACACAAACTAATGATGACTCAACATCTCCGTAATTGCAAGAGATATGTCTACAAACAGATTTAACTACATGTTTGAGCATTTAAATTAAACGCCTATGAGGGTGTCTGCCAGTGCCTGGCAGCATCAGTTCACAGGTTGGAAATATTTTCACTGAAGTTAAATTAAATTATGGAAAAAAATGAAAAATTTCAGAAACTTGATTATCTTTTTTTTTGTTTTAACCTATTGTGAAATGACAGAAAACAGCTGATAGTAATTTTACTCAGGATGCTAAAGACACATATGGATAACTTCTGACATTTGTCTGATTTGAATTTTAGAAAAATTTCTAGCCCATTCTCTCCCATTTATCAAATATTTTGGTTATAAAAACCTTGAAAAAGCCTCACCAATTAATCTGGTATGACCAAAATTCTGGTATGACACCATTTTGTTTAGTTGTTTAGTTGTTATGAAAAAAAGAAATAGTGACAGCGAATATGTGAATAAGTCAGAGGCATTGTGAGAATACTTTGACAAAAAAAAACTAGTCTAAAACAGTTATGTCAATTCATGACTGCTCTAAATTAAAAGAATAATTAAGTTTTTAGTTGTTTTTTTTTTTATTAATCTAGACTAATCAAACTTGAGCTGAGTAATCATTAAAGCACTGCTGTTCCCATTTTTGTACCTCCATATTCATTTATTATAAATATGAGAATTTGGATAATAATTCATATAATTCCCTGCTTTCTCACTGCTACCAGTTCTTATGTAATTCTGTTTATTTTACGTTCACTTCTTGACTTTCTCAAGTAAGGCTAACAGTATTTTTGTATTTGTAAAAATAAAGTGTATTGGTTTTGCCATTTTCTGTGCACAAATCAAAACTAATCCATAACTGACTTGTTCGGTGTGATTGAACAAGGAGCTGAAATACTGTTTGAATTCTGAGGAAAAATAATGCAGAAGTAGCACAGATGTACGTAACGGTAGTCTGTCTGATCACATTCTCCCAGTCAAAGGAATAAATTAACATAAAAATTGTGGACTCTGTTCATAAACCTGCGTTAGCATCCAGTTGTAACATTCACACACAATGGAATCGGTGTAATTTGCGTCATGAGCTGAGAACTGATGCATTTCTTGTTTTCCAACTTTCTTTAGGCTGTGGCTCCTTTGAGAGAGAAGATTCGTGACCTGGAACAGAGGTGTGGATCTCTATTTAATGACAGCTTGTCGTATTCAAAGCTTTTTAGCAAATCCATTTCAGTTTAATTAATAACAGACGATGTTTTCTTAACCTTGCGTGTGGCTTAGAATGACGTTGACAGGGAACAGTGACGGAAATGATCAACTGAAACTGACTTGAATCAGAGGTCATCCTTTCCTTGTGATAAAAAGATATCTGTTAATCTTTGACGTCTTGAATTTTAATGACGCCTGTGTTATTAGGAATGCAGAAGCAATTCTTTACGTAGTAAAGCCTTCGTCCCAGCTCTATGTAGTGCATCACTAAACGAGGTGACCCTTTGAAATAGTATGTACAATGTATGAGGCTTGGTTTTGCGGCTGTGTGGGCACAAGCTTAGCAAAGATTGAAGGTGCTGCTTTTCTGTAGTCGTGCAGCTGCTGCTGATCAGCTCTTGCGCTTTTACAGGTTCCTAGAGCATGTTTGCCATGAATGCTGATGAGATGGATATGTGGATATTTATTGTTGTTTTTTCTAAGTATTATTGTTGACCACAATGATACTTAGAAAAAAGTATTATTGTCACAATTTTGTCACAATAAAGCACACACATATTTGTGTTTTCTTAGCGTCTTGATTTACATTCACTGCATCTTTGCGGTGAATGTAAATGAAAGAGTAGAATGTGGATTAAAAATAATTGCCGTTGTATTCAGGAGCTCCCTGCTGATATGTGCTTGACTCCAAAGTGCAGAGGAGGAGCGGGAAAAAAATAACCTTTGCTTTTCTTCACTTATCTCTTTAATCTATAAATTTTTTTCTGAACACCACTTTGAACTGTAATTATGTTGTTGTTTGCTCTGTTGTTCTCGTTTTGGGTTTCTTTAGATGTTGTGTAATTAAAAACCTGGTCTTTTCTTCTAGCTTTTCACAGAAATATCCACCGGTGAAATTTCTCTCAGAAAAAGATCGAAAAAGAATTTTGGTGAGTGAAAAAAAACATCAATTACAAATGTGCTATTTCACTTTCAAATACTTTCTTTTTGCTTTTATTGAGGCCACATCGCTAAATTGTTATTGGCAAACTCCAGCAAACCTTAAGCACAGTCTCACTTTTATCCTGCTCACATTTAAACTCTAAACATAAGAATTTAGGCAATTAATTTGTGCTTCTTGAGGTACCATGACATGCCATACATTGATGTTTGGAAAGCTGAATGCTGCTTCTGTCTCTCGCCATCACACGTCTATTGGATTCTTGATGATTCTTTTCAGATAGAAGTTTGATTGTAGCGTATACTTTGTCAGCAGTAGACCTGCACAATGTTACAAAGCTTTAGTTGTTAGTACTGTTCACTCATGCTCTTTTTGCTGAAATACATTTGGTGTCAATTATTTAAACAGCATAACAAGCTTTGAAGTGAACAGCAGATGTGACATTTTTAAATAAAATGTATTTGTTGAGGCGGAAATATATATGTATATATTAATAACTATATAGAAAACTCGTTATCCGGGGCCTAGCCATGGGAAGTCATACGATTATCAAAAAGTTCACCAATATGAGCACAATATGTTTTGTTGCAAAATAAGTGCATTCTTTTTGCAAATATGTGTTTGTGTTACTACTGGAACAAATGCAAAAGTTAAATTTCACACTTACAAACGCTCCCAAACATTTGGGTCGCTCCCAATCTTTGAAATGACATAAATATGAAATTTAACTTATTATAATGTGGTTAACATGCTTTGAAGGGTTGTGGCAGAGCACCTAGTGCTTTTCATGAAATAGTGATGTATTTCATGAAAAAAACTCATCACACAAGTGTCCCAGACAGTCTTTAAACTAATAAACACCTCCTAGTCTTATGTGAAACTCCACTGACATGTCAGAGCAGGGCAGAAAATAAGTGCAGACTGATCCTCTGAGCAGTCAGTCAGAGGTCACATTAAAGTGCCGCAGCTGTGTAAGTCAGTCTGTTAATGTGGCTGCAACACTTGAGGCTTATGCCTCATATAAAGTGAGATGTATGTGTTACTTGGTCAGACATAATCAGATATTCATTGCAGGATGTCACTAAAAAGCACCAGAGGGGTGATTCACACGTGAAACCAAAACATTTTGTCAGACTCACAGAACGCAGTGACTGCATGAATAGGCCTTAAACTGACATCCACGTGAATGCAGGTTTTTCCATCAGAAGATTGTTTTGTACCAATACTCACTTGACCTGTTGGTCATATAGCTGATTAGTTCATTAAAGATCCGTTTTGCCTCAGAGCCATTCTGAGGCAGATCTGTAAAGCATCCTGTAACAGTTTTGTTTTTCTGAGGAGGAAACTGCTGTCCGTCATTGTGGTTTTTATTCAAAACTTTTTTTGCAATCTCAAAGGTTCCCAAAAATATTCACTTTTTTCAGTATGATTATCACTACTATGGTGACTAACAAAGTTGCATATTTAGTGAAAATAAATAACTTTTCTCCTGAGTTTGGTAAAACGTACGTCTAATTTATCCACCTCAACGTTCCAAAGAACCTTGAAATCGATTTAACTTTATTTGTCATGAAGTTTAAAAAGGTGTGACATCAGTGTTTTTTTTTTATTATTATTGTTATTTTAATGTCTGTTGAATTAAATCTTTGGGGTTTTTTTTTTGAGGAAGGTTAAAGAATAATTTAAGAGATTTTTTTAAAAATGCATTACAAATTTCATAAGGGGAAAAAAAAAGAGCTTTTTTTTTTTTTTTGTAGAACCCGCTGACTAAATTTTATGTTTTTGGAAAATGAAGAAACAATGAAATATGAAAAATGAATTAAATTGAAGGACTTATATCCTTCCTATTAGACTTCTAGTTTACAACAAGATTGTTTATTTCTTTAATCGTTTTGGCCTAATCTATAAAAAGCCTCACATGGCACTGATGCTGCACATTTTAAACCTTTTTACCCAAGATGAAAAATCTTTAATAACAAGTGTCATCCAGTGTCTTTTTTTGGAGAAAAAAGGTTGACATTTTGGTCAAAAAGATTTAGACAAGAGTTACAGCATAAACCTTTTTCAGAATAATAATAAAAAAAACCCTAACATATCTCTCCTGAATGAAAGATATGACATTGAACGAGTAAACATCTTGCACATTTCACAACATAGATTGGGGGCGTGAGACTTTAATAGCCAAGAGAATATGTTTGGACATCAATAACATAGACAGAAACAAACAGTAAATACTGATCAAATGTACGGATAAAATGTGTAAAAGTGTTCAAAGGACTCAAAATATGACCAATTTTATTAGCCTGTAGATTTGATCCTTCTGGATAATATCTCTGAGCTCAACCAGCTGATGCTATGTAGAACAGGGCCATAAGGTCATTTTTATATTTACCCTAAATGAAGACATAAGGAACACATCCTGCATCAAACATCCTGTATGAGCTTTCAGTAGGGAATGTGAATATTTGCACCATGTCCTGTTTTTCTGACCTTGACAGAGGCTGCCTTTCAAAGGTTGCCTCTTTCCGGTGGATTCAGTCAGAAAGGTTTTGAGTCAAAGGGAAACTGATGTTTTCTCCTACTCACCACATGCAGTTTTAGGCTTTCTGCTAATGATCAAATAACCTGGCTAACTAGAATATGAAAAATCAGAATGCCTGTTTCTTTTCAGGGGAAAATATTTGTCATGTATTACTAAAATTTTTTAGAAAAAATGTCAAGTTATTCTATTTCCATGTTGGGGAAATACTGTAGCAAACAGATAAAAGACATATGGAGCCATTCATTAAAAGCAAAACTTGCATTCTGCAAAACGCTTCTGAACCACCAGGTTTATATCGGTTACCATGGAAACTGTACACCAAAGAAAGGGGGAGTTTGTGGACAGAAAATGAAAAGTAGTTTTCAAAATGATAGGAACAATGTTCAGTAAAAGCAGTGCACAAATGAAAAACTTTGAGCACCGTTGTTTGTTTGAACAACTTTGACTGGTCCACTGGCTTTAGTAGGTTTAACACGCTGCACGCGCTCTATTGAAATTTCTAACATTCAGAAGCATAATATGTCTTTCATATATATATATATATATACAGGATTAGTCACCTGTGTGTGTGTGTATATATATATATATATATATTTATGCGAATGACTATTCTAAAATACAAAAGGTAAATACTAAATCCTGTATAATTATTTGGACAGAAGTGATTTATCCTGGATGGTAGAAAAATCGAACAATAATCGTTTCTTTGGGACTAATGGACTACTTTATTTTTTGATATATTGTTTTAAAACAAAAAGATTATAGCTTCCAAATTGTTGAAAGTAAAATTCTGCAGCTGCAGCTATTTTATTTTGTCAGAAAATTATTGATCTGAAATTTCATGTTTTTTTTTGTTGTTGTTTTTTTGTTGGTTAATATAGCTTGCGTTTTAGTGCTTTTTAATTGAACTGGCTGACGATAAGAGACATAACTGTATGGTTATTCCTGCTCTAGATCACTGGAGGGGCTGGGTTCGTGGGTTCCCATCTGACTGACAAACTCATGATGGATGGCCACGAGGTGACCGTGGTCGACAACTTCTTCACAGGGAGAAAACGAAACGTGGAGCACTGGATCGGTCACGAAAATTTTGAACTCATCAATCATGATGTGGTGGAGCCGCTTTATATAGAGGGTGAGAAAACTCGGGCCTGTCATGATGTATTTGACTTAACTCTTCCTTTTGCTCAGTACTTTCCTCTGAGCGAAGGCCATGAAGCCAAATACTCAAGTTTTACAAACTTTCTGAAGAGCGACGAAAAATGTCTAATCAGTGAAAGACAGCAATTGAATCTAATGGCAAGATGTACTATTCATTGACATTTAATTACGTAGTGATGTCTGATTACTGTAATTTTGTACACCTAGTGTATTTTTTTTCTTGATGAAAATATTTAAGTTGAAACCCTCAAAACCTTGTATATTTTCTCTACTGATTTCTATGTAATTTTCCATCTGTTTACTTCTGTTATGAAAATAGTCACCGTTATTATTCATCAGTGACCCTTCTTTCATAGTAAATAACTCTGCTTTGTCAAAATGCTCCATAGAAGCAGACTTAATTTGCAAATTGATATAAGATTAAAATTGTTACATTCATTTGATCTCTTAAGTCAAGTTTTACCAACAGATGCATGTTCTTTGTACCTTTTCATGAAAGTATTGCGTGTAGGAGCATGTTTTTTTTTCTCTTGATCTGCAGCCTTTCCTTCCATGTCTAAATAAAACTCACTTCACTGCAGAAAGTGACAGTGGGATTTCTGCAGCTTCCATTTCCTGGCAAACTTGAGTCTTCGTAGACTCCCAATTGTTCTTTAACATCCAAACAGATTTTCTTTCTTTTTGAGAGAGAAAGTTGGGCTCATATTGAGGATATTTGGTGTTTCTCTAGGAGATTTTTCCAAAATAGACAGAAAAAAAAAGTAGTCATGGAATGGATAAAGCAGGCTCACATTAGAACTCTCTAGTTCAGCCGGACCATGACTGAATTGAAATGCAGAAATGTATTCTCTACATTTTAAAGTTCTAAATGGAATTATGACATTTATCTAAATAATGTGGATGTTAACCGTCTCTGATCATTGTTCTGTAAAAATATGAGAGAAAAGAGAGATGTTGCCTTTTGGAAGCACACATAGAAGCATATGTTGCATCTGATATCAAAACATCCTTACATTACAGCTGCAGTGTTACTTGGCCATCCAGCAAACCTTTACAGGGTAATCAAACGAAATTTCAAAAGGCCACAAACTATTTAGTAAAAGAAATAAATGCAGCTTACAGATAACGCTAAGCTTAAACACACAAATGTTACATTTAAGTCACATCACAACCCAATCAGTTTCCAATCTGGGTGAAGCAGATTTTACTTTTCAAGTCCACTCTTCAGATTGCCTGAGTTCAGAAATGTCTTGGATTAAATCAGCAGTTGTTTTTGAAAACGGCCTTGGTTTTTTGACTGCTGTGTAATCATCAGTGTCGGTATGGACTAAAAGGACGTACCACACGGCCAACTGTGTGAAGGTTTGCTATGATAAATAGTTGGTGTGGTTTTTTTGGTTCAGATGGGTTGTGCACCTTGAAATGTCTCCCAGGATTCACTCATGTTTATGATGAGAAGACCTCGGCCTACCCCTTTTTGAATAATTCAGTGCATACAGTATAAATGATGCAATGTTTTTTATGTGGAAACTATCAGTCAAACATGATGAATAAAATATCTCAGCTGATTTAAGTAAAATTTACTTGTCGTTGAGAAAAAAAAAAAATATCAAACAAGTTTCCTGTTGTTCCTGTAGTAGTCCTTTGTGTGCTTTTGGTGTAAAACCTATGCAGGGACTAGCAGTGGAGAAATGATTGGGAATTATTTTAAAATGTCAAATCAGAAACTTTCATTAGAGAACAGATGAAATGTTGAGGGCAAAGAACTAAATAAAGAGGCTGTTTAATTTATTATGAAACTTGCCTTTTTGTTCATAACCTTTTCTTCAAGATGATTTTTTTTTTTTTTATTCTTAGCAATTGTCGTCAACCCCTCTCTAAAGAAAGGATAATGCACGTAGTTAATTAAATTCAGTAAGTAGGTAATACTTTATCATTTATCTAAATGTTGGCTAGACATTTTTAGAAAATAAAAAATTGGAAGCAAACGTTTTACTGTTGTTTTCTGGTACTGTTTTCCTTCTTAGTTGTTGATGTTTCACAAGTTTTTAATTTTATGACAAAATGCAGTTTACATAACTTTCAGAAATTATGTGAACTGTGATCATGCTTTGATTGTATCTTTATCACAAGAGACAGAAGTTATTAAACTTTAAAAGGTTATTTTTTCTTAATTTAGTTTAAGTTGAACACATTGATTTATGTCACTCAATAATTTCAGATTTTTGTAGTTTTTCATTCATGTGAACTGGCAAAGCATCGATGCAAAATTTCTTGAAGAATAAACATTACTGTTCAGATCTCAGTCAGTTTTAGGCTGATCAATGATTGTAGCTTAGAAAAACTCAGAATTTAGTTGACGTCACCTTGCAATCGTGTTTTTAGACCCAGAAAATCTTCTTTAACAGTACCTTGGCTTCTATTAAATAGGTATTTCAGAAATGTTTTCCTGTTATTCTAATTCCTCCTTGCTCTTGATTTGAAATGCAGACCTCAAAATATGACTGCCATGCAAAGCGCTGTTTTCCTATTTTTATGAAAAAAAAAAAAAAAAGGTTTCTATTAGTGTAAGGTGAGATGATTAACTGTATCTCCTTATCTTTCGCAGTGGACCAGATCTACCACCTGGCATCTCCAGCCTCCCCTCCTAACTACATGTACAATCCCATCAAAACTCTCAAGACGAACACAATTGGTACTCTGAACATGCTCGGTAAGTAATCTTGTTTGTTTGACTTCAGTTTTTAAAGCTTATCATAATTTTGGACAGTTAAAAATTTCTCTGTCACTTTTTTTTTTTTTTCTGGCATTTCTAGATTGAATTTTGAAGTTAACATTGTTGCAAACCTTTAAACCGTCAGTTTCTGACTTTGACCAAATGTAACTTTTCCTCATGAGAATGACATAAGCAACAGTTTTACTTGAGAAATATGTTTATCCGAGTCTTCATTGGAAAATCTTTACAAAAACTTACCTTTTCTTCAGCATAGAGCAAAGTTACAAGATGTACTCTTTAAATGGAAAGTTACAAAGGAAAGTATTCCAATTTGCTGTATAAGCAGATTTTTTACGTTTTAACAAAAAACTTCTTAACTCTTTTGAAATAGTTTAGAGCCTGAATATTTAAAAAAATATCAAGTTCATAAGTTTGCTATAGATATTACAGCATACTTTCATGTTTGAGGAGTAAAACTAAACTGCTGATTAAATGTTATAGACCTCTTGTTGGGGTCGGATTGTTGTCATTTTGTCATATTCTGATTCTAAATCCCTTATTAACTCTAGAAAATGGGATTCATCTTAATTGTTCTTTCATAAATGTGACAATTTAACACTTAGAAAGGGCTCTTTATTCAGAGATGCAGCTCCTGTTCTTTGTTTATGTATTTAATATCAGTTTTCTGCTTCAGCATGCTTTTAACACAATAGCTGTGTGGTCCAGACCAGCAAAGTGCAAAATCTCCTACTTTATAGTGGTGGTAGCTGAGAACCAATTAATCAAGTTTCCTGTGAAATTATGTGGAAATTGCAAGGATGTTCTTCATATATTTTTATGTATGTATATAAGTTCTCAATGTTAATTTTTTTTCAGAATTGAAAAAAATATCATAAATATTAGTGTGATAATACATATTATTTTACCCTTTTATACATATTTTAGCCGGGACAAAAGTCATGACATTTTACTTTAAAAATGCTCCCTGTACAAGTAGAATAGAACAAAATATTGCTTTGTTTGTCCCCGAGCAGGTTTAATAAGTGTATTAAACCTGTTTGTTAAATAGATTTGGTAACATTTTTTGCTCAAAGTGAATATCAGCTACTATCAGCCAGTAAGTCATAGAGTCCATCTTGTTTTCTCAGCCTCTTTTTTTTCTCAACTACCATCATTCTCCTTTCATCACACTTCTACTCTGACTCATCTCTGAAAAGCATCCCTGAAACTCTGTCTTTTCCACGCCTAGATTACATTAAAGAAAACAGACTTAACTATTACTTTTGTTCGTGTTTAGTTTATTTGGGAGAGACTATGTTCCAAAGATAAATGATAACACGTCGGACGCAGACGTCCAGGACTCTGAATGCGATGGAATAAGGAGAAAGTGAATTTCTGTGGAGAGCTGTAACCTCGGTGGACAAAAGACATATTCACACGTACTTCTACTTTACTGAATGTTTTAGCATTATTTCTTAACAGCTTTATGATTATTGCATTTTGGACAGTTTCAAGGGCATTGAAATGTTTCACTGGGTGATTTTTCAGTTTGACCTGATGTCACCTGATGAGTTGTTCCACAGTTCAGATCAGTGACGCAATACACCCAACTTGGAAGTGAATCAAGGCTATTCAAGGGCAGTTTTTCTAAACACTCCAACATTTTCTTTATGATGCTGAAAGCCTGCGATACAAGGCATTTTATCTTTTTTCCCCTCTGGCAAAAATGGTCATATTCAGGGCAACGTGGTCAACAGTTCTACCATTTACAATGCAGTTCTAAATAACCTCCCTAGAAAGCTGAATAAACAAGTGCACCTTGCTTCATGAGAGACGGTAATAACACGATGGACGGATGGCTGGCTAAATGTTGCCAAAGGCTATGCCGTCTCTTTGAGATAAAAAGACTATAGTTGAATGATGAAATGGCTTGTGTAAAAACAACTTCCTTTAGCGCAAGACTCAGGTTTCATTGGCATGAGAGAGTTAACTCAAAACATTTTGCTGCCTGAATTCTGATTTTGGATGACATTATCTACACTGCGTGGTTTTGTATTTAATATAGTGTAGTGTTACTTTACATTTCAAGTTGTGTGTTTTCTTTGTGCTGCTTTGTCTTTTAGGGTTGGCAAAACGAGTGGGTGCAAGACTTCTGCTGGCCTCTACATCTGAAGTTTATGGAGGTACGAAAGATCAAACCGAACCAGAGCTGGTTTTACTTTTTAGAGTGGCTGCTGGAAGAATGTGGAGGCATGCAATTTATTCACAAAGGTTAAGGAAACGGAGTGAGAATATTTGAGTATATTAGCATTTTGACAGACACAGAAGCTTCTATGTAAATGCTCTTGAAGTATCTTAGTGTTTTTTTTACCATTTCTGAATTGAGTTGAAATCATATTTTAGTAGCATTTCTGTTATTCTGTTTTATTTAATTTGTTTGATTTGGGTATGTTTGAGTTTCTTTTTGCTTAATACTCAAAGCATCCATCCAGCCGTTGTCTTAATCCATTGATCCAGCTGGAGATCTGGGCCTAATTCCATTGGGCGAGATAAAAGCGTAAACCAGGTTGCAAGTCCAATGCTTAAACCACTAAAATTTAAAAATGTGATGATGAAATAAGGGGCACACGAAAAAATAAATGAATTGAATTTGTTTTAGCGAAGTCAACTAAATGTTGACTTTATTAGATCAACTGATGACAGAATAACATATATATATTTTTTTCCAGACAAAGGGAAATTAATTTTGTTAAAGTAAAACCTCATGCTGAGACAAAATATATTTTACAGACTGCAATAATAAGCTTATTGAACTCCTAATTTAGCAAAATGACTAATGGTGAAATTATCACTTTAGATTCAGCTATTTTTGCAGAACTTCAGCAGCAACTGGAGTTGTAGGAACAATAAATCAACTCAGATGAAAGTCGATGAGAGAGATATTTAGTGATTTCTCAAACTTTGAGGGAATAAAAAAAAAGACAATCTTAAATTTACTGAAACCTGCAAGAACCCCGATTGCACAAAACTACTTCATGATACTAAACCAGTCATTTCTATAACAAACTAATATTAAATTTATTGAATGCAGTCTTAAATTGATACAGAATTTCTAAACAAAATCCTTCTGCTTATATTGCACAATACTCATACTGTGGCTTTAGAAAAAAGATATATTTATTGTATCAGGTTAGTAGTTAAGGCTGGCTCTTCTGAGACCAAGGCTGCACACACCAAGGCTGAGTACAAGACTGGTCTCGAACCTCCTAACCTTGATTGTTAGGATGCGGTTTTCTAAAGGAGTCAATATATATATATTTTTTAAATTAGATTTGTCACGGATTTGTTACATCTCGTATCAAGCGCTCTCAATGCACAAATCTGAAGGTGAGGTTTCAGAAAGTCCGACAACGAGGCTGTAATATGTTTTCAGACGGATCGATGCTACTTCGTGCTTCATCTCTTCTGTCTGTGCGCTGTCAGTCTTCTTCTTTCACACCAAGACATTTGCCAGTTCGGCTTATTTGAAGAACGAATGTTGTGACAGCAGGTGAAAAAGCTAAATGGTGTCCTGTGTCAATTATGTGAAAGTTAGCAGCTGTCAGCAGCCATTGTGCACCTAAGAGGGTTATCTGTCAAGCTGTCGGTGTCCAATTTTAATATATATGAAGTCAGCTTTTGTTCAAAAATCTGACAAACCTGCAACATTAGGCGTACTTAATGCCAAGTAATTTAATTTAATTAAAGCAAAGGCTTTTGAAAGACAGTGAACTTGAAAGAAGGGCTTATTTCTGATCATTGTCCCATTTAGATTTTGGACCATCTTTTGTGACTCTTTTTGCTTTTCAGCTTTTAACTGCAGTTTCCAGGGGCCACCTATTTGCTTGATGTTTGCCTACCTAGTGGTTGTAAAAAGATGCTTGTGTGTTGTATTAATTGGTTTACTAAAAAGTATGCACACCTTGTAAAACTTGCACAAAAATGAGACTGTGAAAAATCGTTTCAAAGGTTTTCCACCCTTAACCTTTCTTATCCAATTCAGCTGCAGGGGGGTTTCAATACATGAAGGCTGAACGTATGAAATAAAAAAAAAAACCCAAGCCTGGCCAAAATCCTCTAAAACTTTCACACAGGGCCGTTGCGACAAGACTAGGCTGCTTGGAACAGGGACAGTGTGCAGAGGTCGTTCTGTGTGGATGTTTTTGTCATTGGCTTTTGGAACTCTCTTGCAGCAGTCTGCTCCTATTGCAGTGGTTCTTAATTATTTTCTGTCATGCCTGTTATCAAATGGGATGTGCATTTTTACCCTAAACATGGTGAAACATGTGAGCTGGGCAAGTGGAGAGGCTTTTATACTCGACCCTTACAGTATTGGTGCAGTATTCTCCAAAACTTAGCACACATAGAGGTATAATGTAAATGCCGGTACATGCAACCCTTCTAAAGTCATAAAAACACCTCAACACTGGGTCACAACACAAAAACTAATCAACACTGAACATTACCAAAAGAACATTATACACACAATGAAATATAACTTTTGCAGCATTAATATCTGCACTTACATTTTTTTCAGACAAATGGGGGTTATGAACAGGTCAAAAAGGGATTCTATTTTTCTGCATCACAGTGAGTCCAGTTATAATGTCCAAGCTAACAAAAGAATGACTTCATGACGAGAAAATGTTTGAATGGCCTAGACAGAGTCATTTCCTAAATCCATCAGAAAATCTGTGCAATTACCTGAAGCTGCTCTGGACAAGAGATTCTTGGTACAGTTTTTGTGAAGCAAAGTGGGAAAATATCTCCAGGTCAAGAAGGGGAATACTAATAAATTCTTAACAAAAAGGTTTTAATGCAGAAATCATATTAAAATTATGCCGTTTTGTCTTTCATTTGAATTATGCACACGTATAGTATAATTATAAAACGCATAATTAAGCCATAAATGTAATGTAAGGCCTAAAGGCCAAGGATATGCCGTAATGTCTGCTTTTCCCTTTCAGCATTGGCAGCTGCTGTGGTGATAAGTGTTTTCCTTTTTAGAGGTATACTTTGCAGTACAACCATGATTAAATTGAACTGTAATGCCCGACTTGTTGAATCAGGCATGCTGAGTGATATGAAATTAGTTTCAGTTAAATGAATTATGAATGTTTTTTTTTTGCTAAGGTGAGAGATCATTTGAAGTAGAAACCTGTTTGATCGTGATATACTAATTTTATTTTTCCAAATTACGAGCATTAAAAGAATCTAGTCGAGCAAGATGTAAAAAAAAAATAAATTAATTAAACTTTTGAAGTTGTTGCTTCTTACATCCAAGAAAGTCTTCAAGTCCTCTGATCAGTAAAGGTGAAGAAGCTGTCTGTCGTAGTCTGACTGTTCTCCTTCAGAAAGTTTTCAAGTCCTCAAGCCAAAGGTGAAGAATAGTTTGAATTCCTTGCTTTCCAAGGAGTTGCCAAGTATCCAATCAAGCCAGTGGTGGAGAAAGGAAAGAACTGACCTGCAGTACTTCGAACTTTTTGCTTCCAGAAGACCTGCTCTGACCAGTGATGGGAATAATGGCAGAAAATAAACTGTTGCTACAGCGTTACATTTTTCAGTAACAAGTAATCTAAAAAATTATTTTTCCATCGCTACAACGTTGTTTTCCTTACTGTAAATAACCTAAAAGCAATCTTCATCTGACCAGAAGTTAAGGCGAGTGAGAAGAATCGCATTTGTGCTGCCAAGTAGCTGAGGAAGAGTAAAGTAGTTATCATAAACCAGTCAGCAGCAGACTTGGATGGGCATTAACACACAACCAGCGGTCGCAGTGAGTGCACATAAACAAAACAGTCAGGAAAAAGACAAGTAACCGCAGCTGCAAAGCGTAGAATGAAAAGATAAAATGCACATAGAGTAAATGTGAAAAGTAGTTTATGCCCCAGTAGCAACGTTGTTCTTATATCAGTTATGAGCAACTTGAATCTCACAAATCGCCTCTCAGTATCCAGATTCTTTAACAGAGCTGGTCACCAAGAATGACTGTGTTGATGCTAACAGACATAGCTTAAACCCAACCAGTAAAATCAAGTAAGCTTGATTTACTGGTACAGTGCAACCACACGATTAGTGCACATGAAAAGCTTAATCCTAAAACCTCCTCTTAGTTTTTTTTTTTTGTTTGTTTTTGTTTTTGTTTTTTTTAAGATGCAGCATCAAGAATAAATATTAGATTTTTCATTTTGTTCTGTGCTTTTGAATCAAGCTGTACTGACTGTTTCTAAGTTTTACTAATTAAGTGTGCACATACGGATATTGCCACTTTAACCTCTTCAACGATAGTAAAACAGTTTTTGTGCATGATTCACAAATTTATGAAAGATATCAATCAGTTGCCTGAGCAAAAAGTATTAAAACAACATACCTGGGGCTCCTTATGAGTCACTAAATCATAACCTGAATCAGTTCCAAGAGCCAGATGTAAATAAGAAGAGAGCAACCGTTAAATGAGTGTGATCTGTGAAACATTGCTGACTACTTAATTCATAGAAGGAAGGGTGATGAGATATTCAGATGTATTCTGGTAGAAGTCCTGGCGAGTCTTCTCTGATAAACCAGCGAAATAGATTGTCTATGAATTATGAGGTGGGTTTTAACTCTGTAGGCTTAGGGATCTAAGTGCCCCAGGGATAGTTGACTGGTTCGGTGTTACCCTCCCATAGTAGGAAGTGAGTTGGAACGGGATTAGCACTTCAGAAAAAAAAAAGTGGGAACCTCTCAGGTAAGGGAGTTATAGGGGAGGGATGCAACACCTTGCACGACAACACAAGGTACAACACACCAATCTAACAACCTTGTATTCAATTTGTTTCTGTGTATCTGCTGCGTTGTGCTTTCTTTGTTTTTGCAGTCAAGCATAAATGGATGTCTTCAGACTGATGGCGGGATCAGTTTGAGTATCTTGATGTTGTATTACAACAAGTGCCTCTGAGAAGCATCTTGTTTTTTGAATGGATAACGCAATTAGCATTCAGATGAAAAATTATTTTTAATTGCTTATATCAGTATTGCAGGCTACATACAGAGTTTAATTCTTAGAGGTTCTTTTAGTTAATCTTTAAACACTTTAAATTTTCAGTATATGTTGAGTAAACATGTTTTTCTGTAGAAATCAAGAATTTAACAAGCATCTTTTATGTGTTTATCTTAGTCTAAATTAAAAAGATCTAAAATCTTCTCTTAATCTTATTTCCCAGATCCAGAGGTGCATCCCCAAAATGAGGACTACTGGGGCCATGTGAACCCAATTGGTCCTCGAGCATGTTACGACGAGGGGAAACGTGTAGCAGAGACGATGTGCTACGCCTACATGAAGCAGGTATCTCAACTCATGTTAGCTTCTTTTTTTTTTTTTTAAGTCAGGCTAATATTTATGGTCAGAAACTATCAGCTCTTGATGCTGGAGGATAAAGTGTCATTTGTGGATATGGTTGAAAATGTTTTTATTTTTTGTGGACTTATGGAGTATGATTGAAAATGAATTGAACAGTCTGGAAAGTTGTCAATACATTAATTGTAAAATGTGCAAAAGTGGTGTTACTTTCACAAGCTTATGAGCGATGGCATTAGTTGTTTTGAGATTGAATCAGTTATGAACTCATGGAAAATTATGATGCACAACCTTCAGTGAGGCTTGTAATCATTTGAGTTATGTAGAGCCTTTTTGATAATGACCTGAGTGACAGCAGCCTTTCGTGATCAGATATGACCGACTCCTTTTGCCTTTCCTTCAGGCAGGTGGTATTTATTTATCTATTCCCGTCTCCTGCTCCTCCTCAGCTGCTCATTATTTTTTTTCACACCTGCTAGAAAAATTCTCGGAAACAGCTGCCCTAAAAAAACCCCAGCTGACAGTCGGGCTGTGAGGATGGACAAGAATATCGCACATCACATCTATCGTCTAGTCATATAATCAAAAGTCATTAACATTTAAAACAGGAAGATGGAGCGAAGGCTGAAAAAGCACGACTTACACTGCTGATTTAATTGTATTATTATTAGAAATTATAATATATATTCATTTTTTAATGATTGCAATTTATTTTCCCTGTTATAGATTGCAATTATTGATGGTTTTGCTGAAAGGTGCTGATGCTACTATTTAGTTGCACATCTCTGTGAATATTCTTCCATCAAAAAGATATGAATAAATTTGATATTTTCTTAGCATTTTGGATCTTACATGATGACAGGTGAGGCAGTGCCTAAGCTGCTCGACTGAATGTCGCTGGGAAATCTCCAACTTACAACAGTACAGTTGCATGTGGCTGTTTAGACCCTCTATTTAGGCTCTCAATAACTTTGGGAAAAATATACCATCAAAAAATTAGCAAAATTTTAACATAGAAAGGTAATTTCACAAATTTGTTTCCTGGACAAAGATGATTGTTTTTTGTTTTGCTATTTTTTACATGATTTTTTTAATATAAATTGAATGTCTGAATGAAAACATGTATTAGCCCTAAAATAAGAGAAAGCTTTCTTCAATTTGATTTCTTAACAAAATAAGGTCCCTGTAGTAGTTTTTTTTCAATAAACATAACTTGTTACTTTTGTGGCTCAAAACAAATGTTTAGTTTGACTGCAGTGAAAAATTGTCCTAAGGTTTAAATAGGTTTCTTAGATACAGTTGTTTTTATTATGTTGTTGTAGGGTTCAAAACACCTTAGACATTATTAAACACACTGAAACAGAGAAGAGACAAGAGAGTGAATAACTTTGTACTTGCGAGGAGAGCAGCAAAAGACCAGGTTAGTTACAAGTCTCCTTCCAACCTGATTCCGCTGCTTCCTCTCTTTTTCTTTCCTTTGGGGTGGTCCCTAGTTACAAGAGAGCTGCAGCCTCTAAAGGATTGGGCGCACACAGGCTACAGCTCAGTGCTTTTCACATGTCGGTGTGTATCTTATCTAAAACAAACAGTTGCAATTGGCCTCCCTGCTCATCCGCTCCGGGCCCCAACATTCTTCTCTCCTCAGGTAGCTCCTGTTGCAAGGCGTTGCACAGAAAGCTCCAACTGCAATATTTCTGTAAAAGAAGGCTTGTCACATAGTTCAGACATAAATATTAAGATATACTTAATATAAAGCATAATAGTAATACATGATAAATTATATACAATTTCCCCAACATTTGTGCAGTCTGAAAAAAATGTTGCTTCTCTATTATAAATCTCATTTTCTGTCCAAAACTTTTTGCTGGCGCATAAAACTTTGGTAGTGTTAGGGTTAGAATATCTTAAGTCCTTAAAATAATTTGATTGAGCAAGTTATTTTTTATGTTAAATATAAAGAAGAGGTGGAAACGACCATGATTGTCATGTTTTTTTATTATTTTTTTTATGGACTTTGAACATTTTCTTCTTTAGTGTTTTCTCTAACAGAGAAACTGCAGCTGCTAGTTGCTTGAGCCGCGCCTCGGCTGAAATTGGCTTTAATGACAAAGATCATCATTTACACTCAATGTGTCCACACAAACACTTGTCAGTACTTCTTCAGCGTATTCTATTTACCGTGTCCTTGATCTTCAACGTATCGAATTTGTTTACAAGTCAGGTCTTATGAATTTCATGATCTACACTTTCAAGAGAACGATCTACATAATTTTCATGTTTTTATTCATGCATTATTCCCAAATAGGGCTCCACTTAGCATTCAAACATTTTTTCTTGATGCATGAGGCTGAATTTAAGAAGGCCACAGATTATAAAAGCAGTTTTTATAATCGTTATCCATCACGACTGGGCTCACATTAATTTACTGTTTGTAGTAGGTAAGGTTTTACATATTCAAAACATAAATTGGAAAGTTAGATTTCTCCTACATGTCTAATGCATCCAGTTTATGTGATATACATAATGTGCTTTTATGTTTATGAATGGAATTGTTCTCATAATTGCGTCTTTAATGAAAGGTAGCTATTTGTAGCTTGTGGGCATAAAACTGGGGAAAAAAGCAAATTCAGGTTCATAGCCTTGTCTTCTTACTTTAAATCAGGTCAGTATGTAAACATGATTTCTCATCTTCTCTTTCTAATGAAATATTTAGGTTATTCTGTTTTGTTTTTAAAGTTATTTGTTAAAAGCCTAAGCAAACAGAATTTGTGTGCAAAGTTTTGTTTTTGTTGACTTTTCTTTCAACACAATCATAAAATATGTTGTTCACTTAAGATGATATTACCATGCTATAGTCAGTCTTTTTCTTTTTTGTTTTCCTTTTTTGGGAAAGGTTAAATGCCACCAGGTGTACTCCCAATCTGCTGACAGGATTAGTCGGGGTCTGTTGTGTTTCTGCAAAACAAAACAAATAAGCATAATATATAACTTTGCTTGTTTTAGTTTTTTTATTAGTATTATTTGTATAGAAATAGTTTGTTATGCTAATGTAGAGTTTGCATAATTGCTCAGCCTTCAGCTTGTGCTTCTTCCTGGAAATTCTCCCCTCAATTTTACAAAAAAATATACTAGAATTTTGTAAACTATTCTTCCAGTAATGGTTTGTTTGTGTAATGTTGGGTAAAGGTGTTATTTAATTTTGGGTGACGGTGAGGTGATTTTAATCAAAGCAACCTGAATTTGTGACAATATTCCATAAATCCATTCCAAAACATTGACAAAGAAAAACATTGACAATATTGACACTAAAATATGAAAATCATTCTGAACTTGTCAGGTAGAACTTTCTTTCACAATTTATTTCCTCTAAACCGATTAACCTTTACGCTACGTGCCTAACGTTTAACATTTACGATGAATAGAAAGTTATACTGCCATAGAAGACAGATTTAGGCGGACATTGCGGTTTGTGTGTACCATGAAAAAATAACTCACTAAACAACAAAAACATTAAACTGCTGTGGCAAAACAAATGAAAAATTGCAGTCCATTCTAAAAATGTCTATGTACCAGTTATTGTTAGTCAAAGGCAACTTTTATGGTTGTTTGGTCTCATTTAAAGGAACTCAGTGCTTCATCTGTTTTGATTAGTGGAGCATAAAAACTGAATGTTGCTTCTCCATGTTTGGTTCTGGTTCTGAGGATGCAGAATAAACTAGAACGAAAGTTTGATACAACAACATGGAGGAATTTTTCTGCCATAATCCAAGAGCACACATGTACAATCTGATAGCAGGGTTTAATGTCTTTTGTTCTCCAAACTTTTAAAACTTTTGCTTACATTTTTATTTTGAGAGCAGAACTTCATGTCTTTCTTCTCAAAACTTGTAATGATTGCACTCAAAATTGCTCCTAGCCCTCAGACTTGGTCTCTGCTCAGAGCAAATCTTCGCTTACAAAACTCTCTGCTCGCTTGGTGGAATTTTCTTGCCATAATCCAAGAGCACACATTTTCAGTCTTAAAGCAGGATTTCATGTCTCAAAACTTTTAATACTTTTACTTACATTTTATTTTGAAAGCAGGACTTCTTGTCTGTCTTCTCAACACTTGTAAAGCTCAGAACTTCTCCTCCCGCTCAGACTTTGTCTCTGCTTGGACTCTCTGCTCGCTTTTGGAAATGCCTTTTGGCACAGTCACCTGGCAACCTCCCAGCCAATAGAATGAAAGCGTTGTACTGGGGCGTTTTGTTTTCTTCTAGCGGGTGTGCCTATGTGTCTACTATCGATTGTAGGAGTCTGCGCCACCCACTGGACGAAACAACGTCAGCTTCTGCTCTGTAGTATAAACATCCGCCAGTAGTGGTACTGATCTTAGACAGGATTTTGTTCACCCAACCAAAGACAACATGATATCTATCAATCTATCGACCTCTTTATCGATATTATCTATCTCTATCTCTCTATATATATTATATAGTCTTTGAAGATTACTGTTTCTTGGAGATCACTTCTTTGTAATAGGCTGCATAAATCACGACAGTTTGATGCACAAAGTATGTTGTTTTTTTTCCCCCCTGTGATGAAAAAATAACCCTATTTTAGTCAGTACTTCTTGATTCAAAACAATATTTTCTTTAAGCCTCTTGGTTCCTGCAGATTAGATGAATAAGGCTGATGGAAATGTAAAAGCTTGTGCACCATAACTCCCCTTCTTTTGTATTTGCAGGAAGGTGTGGAAGTGAGAGTGGCAAGAATCTTCAACACGTTTGGTTCCCGGATGCACATGAATGATGGACGAGTCGTCAGTAATTTCATCCTTCAGGCGCTACAAGGAGAACCTCTCACTGTATGTATTTTTGAGCTTTATACTTCATCGCCTTTCAGTTCTTTCCTGTGATAAATGGATTTCTCTCAGACAAGATTTTTGTTTTTTCACTTGGTGATTGATATGGATTGTTGAGCTTGCAGCCTCATAAACATAAACTTCTATAACTTAACAAATGCATATGGGGTATTTTACAGAGGAAATTAATTTTTTACCGACAAATAGTAATACTACTAAATCATGTTCTTTTAGGTGTACGGTACTGGATCCCAAACTAGAGCCTTCCAATATGTAAGGTAGGAAATTAAGCATTTCTTTTGCGTTTTAATCCCAAATATTGAACCGCTTAGTATCATAGTTTAAAGATTTTTATCATCCATTGTTAGTGTTTTTTTTCTAACATTGTATTTGGTGGTTTTGTTCCCTAAAGATTCACTAGTGTAAAACAGCTTTTTTCCCTTCTTTTGATGTATAGATTAAATAGGACATACCGGTATGTGGTTCAGTGAATTCCTTGAAGGAATTTATAATCGGTGTGAGTCAGACTGAAACAGCATCAGGTCTGAGTCAGAAATATCAATATTTTCCAGGTTCAAACAGTAGATATCGGTTTGTTTGTGGAGGATGAGGAGATTAACTTCAACAATTTGACAGAGAGAGATCAGAGACACAGAGCGTTTGAAGTCTTCATATCTCATCAAACCATGTACCTGCTGCCCTGTGTGACGTTTGTGTCAACAGTGTTTGGTGAACTTTTATATTAATGCATTTTATAAAAAAAAAAAAAAAAGCTTGAAGCCTTTTGGTAAACCAACATTATGTTCCCCTGACCTCACATAAAAAAAGATAAATTAACATCCAGTTAAACTTGTCAAGAGTGAAATAGTGAAATTTCTGGAGTTTTGTTTTATTTGTTCAATATAAAAAGATTTCTACACTGTAAAACTGTAATTATACTTTGGACATCTCTAGTGTTCAATCAAAATGGCTTAGAAAATGCATTCATGTGATAAGTTTGATACATAGAGCAAAAAGATCATCTGCTTTCAGTTGTTGTGTGTTAGCTGTATTTGTATTAAATATTTTCATGTTTATTTTGCTCTGTTGGCTTGGAAAAACAGTTGATGTTTCATTTATACCTCAAGGGAAAGTGTCCTGCTTATGAAAAAGGTCATTTTGAAAGGCCCAATTTCTTTGTGTGTGTTTTTGTTGGATTCCAGCCTTTAGTTGCCAGTTCTCATGGCATTTCCAAAACAGAGTTGGGGTCTTGAGTGTGTGAATTGGTGTCTGACTAAAGCTGCAAAAACAAATACTTATGACTTACTTAGATGAGTAAATCATAACTAAAAACTTGAGATTTGACTTTGACCCGAGGTATTCAACAAGATAAGAGTAGCTCAACCAATCAACGTTTTACCGTCTGTAAGCTGACAGAAATTTGCAAGGTTTTGTGTTATGGGTGAGTTACACTTATTAACAGGCCCTAGTTATAAATCACTGATAAAAAGTTCATGCTTGGCTGTAGCTTTATGATAAGAACCGCACATAACTCACTACCAGAATCTATTTCCTCATGGACTGGCCGTATTGTTACAAATTTTCCAGTTCTTCAAATTAAAAGCACTGTTGGTTTAAAAAATTGATAACTTGTTTTAATCCATTTCTAGTTTTACAAGTTTTTTCTCAATGTGTGTGCACTTGTATATCTTAATGGGATAAATATTGTATCTTATTTGATTTCCAAAACCGGTTCAAATGTTCTGTAGGGCTGCATTCTGTATCAAATGGAAATCATCGTTACAATATCAATGTGTCCAAGATTATAACAATACGACTGCTTCAACACAATATTTGGTAGGTCATTATCCTTTATATACCATACATGTACGCCCTGTACGTTGCATAATTGGGCTGTTTGAATGGACACAAGCTGTAACCCTGATGTTAAGCGAAAGATCACAACATGTTTAATCAATAAGTCCCAGCTAATGATTTTTGGCCCAGTGATCATGTTCTATCAAGGACAAACATTTCTTTTCAATAAAGTAATGGCTGAAGCACCTCAAAAGCTAATTGGGATCATATTATTGTAAATTATAGCTTTTCTTTGGACAACAAACAATTGAGCTCAGAAATACCACAAACTAACTTTAGCTGCTTTTGGATAGGGGAGTTTTGCATTTAAGTTCCTAAAATTGTTTTTATTTACAAAGTCAGCCGCAACCATCATATTAGATTAGGGAACACAGCAGTTTTCCTGGAACAGTACAAAATAAAATGGCCACAATCGATTCAGTCTGTTAATAACCAGGAGCCTCGAAATCACTGCAGGCGCAATGTGTTTCTTGTTACACCACACCCACCTCCGCATTTATTTCAGATATAATTACCAAGAATGACAGCATAGCATTCGGTAACCTAATATTTAGCATCAGTTCAGTGACAAAGAGCTCCTAAAGGTTTTGGTACCGAGCGTGTTGCATAAGGCCATAGAGCTTGAGTATCATCTCAGATTTCGACCATTAAATTAAATGTGTAGCTTGGCAGTCAATACAGTGATGTTTTCTTCCTCTGGTATTTCAGCTGAACTTTCATAAACGGAGACTCTGTTCTTTCACTCATCCATCACATCTGTGTCAATTAACCACTCTGCTCCCTTTTAAGCCTTTTCAGAAGCAGTTTAAAGCAAAAATATATTCTATTTTTAAAGCAGTAAAACGACAAATACCAGTGAATAGAATTTCAAAAGCCTTAGAGAGATGTGTTTAAATACTTGGCTCAGAGATCAAAACGTTTCAACATTTTAGGTACTGAATACCATCAGATCTCAGAAGGAAAAACTGCTTAAATGTTGCGCCAGAATAAGAATGTGCAATAGGCACTAAGTGGTGCTAAGTCCAATTTTTATGATAGTTATAGTTTCATTTGTTGACTCCTGCTACTTTTAGTACTTTTGTTTTCTCTATTTTTTTTTTATGTTACCGAGACACTTCACTACACCCTCTGGAAATTTAGAGTATTTTGGAAGTGTAGCTTTACAATTTATCTCTTATTTAAGTAAAATAAGAGATAAATTGAGAATTTCCCCAAATAGCTATTATTCCTATGAATAGCTTTTGCGTTGATTTATATTCAGATAATCTTGATCTTTGCCAAATCACAATCAGATTTTTTTTTCCTTTTTACATAATCATTTTGACTTTTATGTTGCTGACAGAAGAATTCGCACACCGATTCTTTTCAACTCTTTAGATCCCTTTATTTCTGGGTTTTTAATGGGATCCTAAGTTCTTGAACTGGGTTTAACTGTAATTAAAAATAAAAACACAAGGCGTTGACATTCCTACTTTCTTGTATTTTGTGACATTAGGGTAGAGTAATTTATAAAACTAATGTTTCTCCAGATGCTTTGGATTTTAACTGATCCAATTTTGTCCGGATGCCAGAAAAACAGTGAAAATATCCCTTTTGCTTCAAAGACATTTCATTGTTGTCATAAACATCAAAACATCTAATAGTTCATGATCTCTCTAATACACGTCTGTGGTTTTGCTATTCAGGTTTGTTGTTTATGAAGTCTGTTTATGATTGTTTATGATTTAGTTTTGTTGAGTCAGTTTTCCTGTCATTTGTGAAAGTAGTCTTCAGAAATCAATTAACAATGAAAAAAAAAAAAACTCAGTTCATATCTTTAAGAGCTGCAATTATTTTGTTTATTGTTGGTAGCATTGCACAATTTGCACTAAGCCTTTATAATTTCTCTTAGTCCTCAAAATGTATTGATGGAAATTTATTGAGCTTTCAAACTCAAAGGTCTACAGAGGGAAGTCAGAATAATCCCTTTGCCGACAAAAGAGCCTCCATTTTCAGCCACAAACAATACTGTAGAAAATTTCTTTAGCATTTCAACATATGCAAAAATATTTGCAGTGCAAAGATAAAATATTGTTTTTTGTTAAACAGTGTCACAACATTCAATTACTGAAGCTTAATGTCTCTCTCCTACTGTCTATCCACAATTTTTTCCATCTAATCTTTAGAGTATAGTCTGGTAGATAGCGATACCATAGTCATGTCTAAGAAAATCAGTTTTACCACAACAACTATAAAGAAAAATGTTGTAGCAACAACCTGGTGGACGTGTTCACACCTAGTGGTTTTGTTGAAGCATCTTTTGATTTAACTCCAGAATTCAGGAGTTTGATAATATCATACATTTAAAATTAACAATATTTTTTTCTGCTTTGCAAAAGTTTTTCCAAACCGGTCAGGCTTTGGGAAAATCTCTCTGGTTTAAAAAATTCCTCCACAGACTTTCTGTCAAAGTCATTTCTGCAGTCAGATTTCTTTTACTGATGAATGCATTTTCTCCAAGATTTTTGTTGTAACTTGGACTCTGTGTGAGGCTGTAAAATAAAATGCCTCATCTTCGGCTCTCTTCCAGACGTCTAAAAATGTGAGGACAAACCTGTTCATAACTTCATCCAGGGTGAGGGTGGATGTGTTTAGTGATGAGCTGTTGCCCTGGTTAAACCTTACAGTTTGGAAATGTTTAAAATGTTTAGCTCCAATAAACCGTAACACTTTCTGGAGATGACGGACTTCACTGTCCCACGTTTTATTATGGTGTAATTCTCTATGAAGGTATCGGTCAAAACACCAACAAACAACTGTGAGAAAATCCAAAACACCTGGCCCAAATTATACATGTTAAAATGCAATTCAATCGTATCCTAAGGAGATGTATGTCAATTTATTCTGACATTTGCAAGGATGAACATATCGTAATACCCGCCTATCCAAAAGCATTAGTCTGATTTACTGTCAGAGTGAGGGAAAAGTGTTTTGTCTTTTTATACAGAGAAAGTAAACATTGGGATTAAACTGTGAGTTTTGGAAGTACATTCAAAATGGATCTACCGATTAAATAATCAATAGCATTTTATTATATATCTATTAAAGTTTGTAATTTTGATGTTTTGTTTTTTTTTTTTTCTTTGTTTTTTTGCAGCGACCTGGTTAACGGCCTTGTGTTGCTGATGAACAGCAACATCAGCAGCCCAGTCAACTTGGTGAGCAACATTCTTAAAATCTGATGTACAAAATTTATTCTTAATAGGAATGGAAGAGTTTCTCATGCATCTTCATGTGTATGAATGATTTAATGAACATAAATGTTGTAATTTCAGGGAAACCCAGAAGAACACACCATATTGGAGTTTGCCCAACTCATCAAAAGTCTTGTTGGTAAGACGGTAATCCCTCTCGCTGTCAGTGTAGGCTTCTGACCCCTGCAATCCCTCATTCATTCTTATCTCTTGTACAATTTTCAGACCAACACAGAATAAATTATGTAGGAAATATGCATTCATATCGCGTTGAATGAAAACCTTCAGAATCCACTGTATGTGGCACATAGATCAGTTCATCTGAAGGGAAAGGAAGAGAGGGGAACGTTTTTACTAGGTAATAATCTGAAAACCTGAGATCAGATTGTTCTCTATTTTATTTCACCAATTAATATTTATTTTATAAAACTGCAGTTAAAAAAGGAAAAAAAACACCCACACTCTCTGAAATCTGGAATCTCATAAAAGTTTAATGTTATTACTGTTTTTTTGGGGAGGGGGTTTTCGCCCTGTGAACATGTTATTCTCTGTCCCTAAACACATTCGAATGAATCCAAATGCGTGTCGCGGACGCGCAGTGAGCCGAAGTCAGATCCAGTTTCTGTCGGAGGCCCAGGACGATCCCCAGAGGAGGCGACCCGACATCCGAAAAGCCAAGATGATGCTCGGCTGGGAACCCGTGGTATGTGTGCTGCACGACATGAACCGTTCCCATCCACACATGTAGTCTTTGGTTGTTGACATAAAAGTTGCTTTTATGTCAACTTAAAGCCTTGGAGGCTTTAAGCTGTGAAACTGAAACGGACATGAAATATGACTGTAGAGGAAAAACATCTAGGGATTTCTTTCATGCTGAAATAAAAAGATCTTTATATAGTGTTTGAAAGTTTAAAGACTTTCACATCCTGTTATTCAAAAGTTCGTACACAATAATAATAAGTTAGCAAAGCTATATAGGAGACCTAGAGTGCATTCACACTAGTCCTGTTTAGTCCACTTTAACTGAACTCTGGTTTGTTTACCTAGAAAGTCCGGTTCATTTAGACCAAAACCTAAAAACCTAGGTCTTGGCTCTGTTGAAGTGAACTCTGATGTGGTTTAAATGTGTATGTGAATGCCAAGCAGACCAGAGACTGCTCCAAAAGCAGGAAGTGGACTATAGTGAAGAGTATTTTGGGTCAGTGCAATCAAAACAAACGCCTAGTCTAGCGCTAGCAGCAGAAATGATTTGTCGTTTTTAACTAAACATCGATCAGGATTGGTTAAGTTTAAAATCCTCTAACTACAGTCATAAGTTTATCTGTACATCTCCATTCATAACATTCAAAGACAAATGTAAAGGCAGTGTAAAGGCGTACTTCTCTGCCATGATGTATTGGTGTACAAAGAAAGCACAATGACTTTTTAATCTTTTTCAAGATTGGAGTTTTAAGGTAGCAAAAAGTTTTTTCTGTTGGTCAAAGACTCACTAGCTATTAGCTTAAAAGCTAACCTCTCTTTCATCAAAAAAGGAAGTTGTTCATTTACTCAAAGCCCCACTTCAAAAACCTGAAAAACTGTGCAACTGAACCTGTCTGTAGCATATGATGTTCATGTCAGTTATTTATACTAACAGAGCAATAATGTTTTGTGTGAACAGGTGCCGCTGGAGGAAGGTTTGAACAAAACTATTCAGTATTTCAGCAGAGAACTAGAACACCAGGCCAACAACCAGTACATCCCCAAACCTAAAGCTGCCCGCATGAAGAAAGGAAGGCCTAGACATAACTGAGCAGCAGCGGTCTGCTCTGCCGAACACTCCTCCACCATCAGACAGGAGCTTCTCTCTGATGTACCCTGCTGAGTAGAGCACTTTTTGGAACAGTGTCCCGTTTTAAGTCACAGAGGCGGCTTTCTCTCTGAGCTCTCTTTAAAAGCGGATGATGCCTTGTGTCAGAGTGGCAGCTGTGATTTGGTGAGGTCTCCCTCCCTCAAGCTTTCAAATTTGATGGACAAGCCTGAGTCAAAGAGGCTACCTGCTGGAGCGGAGGATTGGAAATCCAGCCTATGTTTTGGGAGTATTTTTTTGTGGATTTCGTGCTGTTCTTGCTATTTAATACACCACCATGAGTGTCCTGGCGAGCAGCTCAGACCTCGCGGAAACGAATGGCGTCCATCAATTTCATGGTGTTTCGTGTCTGAGTTTGTTTTCACACTGGACATCTTGTTGCATCAGCCTGCCAAACCTGCAACGCACGGCAGGTTGTGGACAAATTCTCCAGAGCAACAGTTTACGGCACCATAATTGTTTTTAAAGATATTGTGTTTGTGAAATTTTCATGTCACGGTGTGCAGTATCATATTGATGTGAAGATGCTATTTTAATAAAATATTTCCAGTGATTTGCATGTGATGTTGCCACTTTAGTTCAGAAACTTCTGCTAAGAGCTTCAAAACTGATTTCTAATTAAGATCAAAAGAACAGAATATGTAGTGGTAAGAAAACCTGACAGTCAAAAGAAATGTTTTATGTCTGCAGTTGTTTGGGATCCAAAGCTGTTGTATATTTTCACACCGAGTGTATGAGCACTAAGAAATTTAAACTTAACTTATTCATCTCGACAAATAAAGTGCCTTTGTTTGGATACAAGAATGAACTGCAGCAATTAAATTGAATCTGATGTGCAGCAAAACATTTAAACACCAAAACAACTGAGGTAAAAAATAATAATAATACAGGAAGGGTTATAAAACTTAAGGTTGGAGTGTAAAACTGTCTTCCTTTGATGAGGTGCTACACTTATGATTTTGCTTGAATTTATTTTTATTCTTTAGAATCTGCTGTTTTTTTAAATAAAAAAATTAAACCTAGAACTATCTAATTGTGTAGTTAATACAAAAGAGATGTATCAATCTTAAAACTTTACTGATCTGCTAATATGTGTAATATGAAGGTAGGAAAACCAGAACATGAAACTTTTATTTTTTACTGAATTAAAGCCTCGGTCTTGCTTGTTTTAATAAAAAAAAAAAAAAAGAATATTTTTTTTTTTTTATTTAATACCAAAATATCATGGGTGGTTTATGATCTACCAGTCATGGAAGAGATTGCTCTCATTACAGTGAACGTATATACAGACACCAGCAGGGTAAGCTACAATAGGTCATTACCAAAGAAGTTGGCTTTTAAGGAAAGTATTATGGAAAAGTTGAGTGGAAGAAAAAAATCCACTTCTGAAGTACAGAAGAGAATAATTTTTCAAGGAAGAAAAAGTCACTTAATCAGCGCTGCTGCAGGTCCAGCATGAAGTTGCTACAGCTGGTGATGATTAGAGAAGTCCTGGCTGGATTTGGCCACATCCAAAGCCAGACAAGCCATTTTAAAGCATTTCATTTTTTACTCTTAATCTCTGTGGAGGTTCCAGCAGGACTTGAACTCTTCTCACACTGACAAAAGTACCAATGTGTGCTTTAATAACCATGCCATCTCTCCCTTTTAAATTTGATTACAATTAATTAACCTCTTGATGAGCTTCAAATGAAGATGACTCAAGTTAAATAATAAAATAAGGAGACAAAAGATAGTACAAACCTCGTCTTTATTTCTATTAAAAGCCTGTGCTCCAAACTTGAGACTAAACAGTTTAATTTATTGTAGGAATACAGAAACACTTGCAGGGCTTTACTGATGGATGCAATCAAAATAAGTTGGCAGGACTCCTGTGAAAATGTTGGCAGGCATTAAAGCCATCATTTTGCTTTAGCTTCTAACACAGCTGGGAACATTTGTGTGTGTGTGTGTGTGGGCGGTGTTAATAGTAGTCGTAGTTGACGTTTGCCCCGTGCCTGTAAGAAGACCTTGGCCCGATGGGGGCGTTTTCATCGTAGTGATGCTGTCGACCCTGGTCATGGGAGCGGGCGTGGTCCATCCAGTACTGCAGGTCGGCCTCCAGCCTCTGGCGAGAAAGAGACGCCGCAGACGCATCAGGTTCGGTGAACTCAACAACAGACAAATCAGCAACTGATAAGACGTCCACTGAGACTGACGGGAGGGGGGGAGCATGATTAAAAAAAAAAAAAAAAAAAACGCATGAAAGGCAAACTTTGAAAAGGCCAATCGTTTGACAGCTTTGGCCTTTGAAGGAAGCAACAACCGATGGCATATGCACGAGGTGTAATGTTCAGTGAGTGTTGGTGAAATGCTGCTATGGCTGCCTGTACCGTGCTGTCAGCTGTTGGAAACAGTCGCAGCAGGGGGTTTATTTTGAGCGGTCCGCCTCCCTCCCTGCTCTTATCTTTGCTCTCTGTTCCTCACCGTCTCCGGTGAAATCATGGTGGTCAGTGACCTGAAAGAGAGCTGAGTCTGGATCAGTGAGTAGCTTTAAACTTCTATGTGAGAAACGGCATTCATGTTTTCCTACAGTTAGTTTTTCATCTGTATTTATTATTTATTCCAGTATTTGCATAGGTAGAGGTGCATTTTGTAGAGGATTATTTAGATGAGGCTGATGCTTACTCTGTATTTTATTTACTGTGCTTTAAGTTTCAGTTTCTCTAATTGTAGCTTTTTTAAATTCTTTAATGTCTTAAATGACTTATCTTAAAGTAAAAACACAGTTTCAAAGAAAAGCAATGTCTCGCTTGAAGCCTTTTTAAAGTCAGGAAGTGCATGCTATTTGATAAGGCACAAGTCAAATTGGTAAAAGCTAAATCAACCATAATTTCATCCGAAAGGACTGAATCTTCTTGACCTTGCTGTGAACTCTTGTCTGTACAGTCAGTCTGGCAGTCGTATCAAATTTTAAACCTTAGAGATGAGAACAACTTTCCGTCTCTGCTCATTAAGTACATTTTATTTTCTGTATTCTTGAGGAAAGTGCTCATGGCTGGTAGCTACGCCAAGAACTCATCAGTCTTTCAATAACAACAACAAAAAAGTAAATAATAGAAAACTTACCTGTTCATCAAATCCCATTTGCATAAACTGCATAATCCACTGCTGGACGTCTGGCCTGCTGCGATCCCAGACGTTCCTCTTTGTTCTGCTCAGCTTGGCCAGGAACTCTTGGGCCTTAGACGAAGGGATGGCAACCGAAGACTTTAATGGAGCATGTTCAGCTTCTGCCACTACATAAATTAGTGAAAGAGGGAGCAAATTAAAAGGACTTTTTTTTTTTTGATGTGGATCAGTTTAATAAATAATAAAGTTAAAAAAATGGTAAATGAGTGTTACCATTTCTTTTCACTAAGATCTTCTGCAGGCGGCTCTCGCTGGACACCTCTGCAAAGGAGAGCCAATAGAAACGCAAGAGATTAGAGTTCATGAAGTCAAGTCGACCTTCACATTCAGGAAAGTGCTTTGCTGAAGTGTTCAGAAACCTTGGACCTTTCTACTGAACCCATTCTTTGCCTGTCATGTCTCCACAATGCATCCCTCTGAACAACACAGTACGTTTAAAAAAAAATAAGGAAGAAAGAATTTGGATGGAGGTTGCAACAAAGTGAACGTATTTTTAAAGTGAACTATTTGCTCAGATCCCATTTTCCTTCTCTTGCAGAGTAGATTAAGCCTCATTTAACACCCCTTTAAGGTGGAAGGGGGTAGAAATCACACCTTTGGATGAGCATAGTGTAGACTTTGGACGGATGAACACGAAGCGCTCCAAAAGAACTTGCTGCTAGAAAGTGACACTGATGAAGATTAGAGCACAAATTGGCATGGGGATGAGGGCAGGGAGGGTGAAGGTAGAGAGACCGGTACCTCTGGTGCAATGTGAGATAGCTGTGAGATTTCACTAGACGGTTGCCTACAGAGTATAGCGTTTAACACTTTTAACATTTCTCCAACATCAAGTTTATCTTTATAAAACTGTAAGGATAAATATGATGAGTGACTCTTTGAGACATCCACTTGACTAGGGTGTCCCACAGTGGCACGCTGCAGCCTGCAGTAACATTTAGACTCCATTTAAAAGAGGTACCTTCATGACGCCGTTACCTTTAAAACGTATTATAAGCTGTTCTTGCTATTGAATATTTTACATGAAACAAAATATGTTCAAAATGAAAATACATTCTTTTACTCAAAACAAAAATCTCTCAAGAGTTCCTTAGACTTTGTTTATTTAGTCCATAAAAGCATAAAGAAACTAGCTGGCATCATATTTTGTGCTTCCAAAGATGCTAAAACAGAAGAGAAAGCCCAGAAAATAACTTGCTAAGTCCAAGAGAACAAGTTTTCAGCTTGTTTGCTTATGAATATTATTGATGCATCTGTTTCCTGCGGCTATTTCAGAGCCGAGAGGAGTAACTCTGCTCTGTGTTCAAAATACTCTTGGACCAAAGTCAACCAACAACAAATCTTCCACTTCACCAACTTGGATGATCTTTTTTTGTGTATTTGCACTTGCAAATGGCTCAGCTACGCTCTCTGAGAGTTTATACATGGATTTTATCTTCTGGGTTTTAAAACTCAAGGCAGACTGAAGGAAATCTATCGCAGAGTAAACTGAACAGCTTAGACATCAGCTCTAAATCTCAGTCCATCTGCCAGCGAGCAGAACATGTTCACCATGTGGTCGGGGTTACAGATGGAGGAGATTAATTATAACCAGGTTTTTGTGCAAATGAAGTAAACGATAAAGGAACAGATTATTTCTTCAAAAGTCACTCACACAAAGGCAATTAGCTTAAATAAAAAAGGTGTGAATAAATTTATCCCCAGCTGTCAAAAAGGGAATTAATACCGGTATGTTTTCTTAAAATAATCAGTGGAAGTGATACTTTAAACACACATTAATGCCAGAATTTCTAAAAAAACAACAAAAAAAGAGCTGTGTTAAGCTGAAGATAGATTTTTTTTTTTTTAAACCCTGCTTTTGGAGCAGCATTTCTCTTTGAAAAGCAAAAACTATTTTTGGCTCAGACTGAGATTCTGCAAAAACAGATGGATTTATTGACTTGGCATTTCGCTTTCAAGGGTTTATTGATTGACTTTAAGAAGTGGAGTAGCACAGTAAAGTATTGCAAAAGTAAGAACAGAAACAGCTTTACTGGCCAAAGTTGTGTGCAGAAATAACTAATTTGATTTAGGTCTCACGCACTCAAAGTGTACAAACATTCAGTTTTAATTTTTCACTCATTTATTTTCATTTTATAAATCTTGTTCGAATAAGATTTATTGTATTATTCAAATATGTTTTAGAAACTTGCAGTAGTAATTTCATGTACGTTTCATGTAACTTCCTTCCACACATTGCACTTTTGGGAGTTTTATCAATAATCCTTCCGGGTTGAATGCCTCCATGTTATTCAGAAGAACCTTGTTGTTTTATAAATATATGATAAAAACTGTGATTGTAGTTAAAGCACTAGATGTCTCTATACATGTCTAGGAATCTCAAGGAATCCAGAGAATCTCTTAATCAGGATTCAGTTTTTCTAGCATTTGCCTTTACCACAGTATAAATTGTACATACTATTGTACAATGCACTTTGAATATTTTATAACTATATTCCGGTGCTTCTAATATTGTACAAATCATTTGTTTGCCCAGCATACCTAAGCTTCCTGTTCCAAGAATGTAGCTTTTACAAGCCACAAATCACAAAAATGCTGAAAATTTTATGCTGCTGATTTGATGTAAGTTTTTCATACCTTTAACTGCTCTGAGTGTAATATTTTTATATTTAACACTGGATGGAGTTTTCCTTCTTGTAACTGGCCTGCGTCTGTGTAGCACTTTATTAACTCCAAGGACTCCAAAGTTGTTCACGGTGTGACAACTTGGTTACGAATGAGTTATTTGTTTTTAATATATATATTTAGGAATTTCAGAACATCTTTTTTTCTGAACCGTTTCCCTTCTCCGTGTCAGACTTGACTGCCTCTGACGCAGCCTGGGCCCAGATGGTCTCGGTTATGTGTGAAGTATTCCCGTGCTCACCTCCGTCTTCTTTTTCATCTTTTCTAAGAATTTCCTTCAGACTCTGACTTGTTTGAACACAATGCACGAGTTCCTGGAAATGCAGTTCTGGCTTATAATTAAAGGCAAAGCGTGACGTGACTCTGGCAATAACATAATATTGACTGGGATGGATTTTTCCTCTTGTCAAATATCGAAGCATCTGGGTTTTAAATGTTCCTCTACTTTAAACTGCATTGATAAAATGCACATTTTGAGACAGATGCATGAATTAAGGCTCACTCTATATAAAATAAAATTGTTGCACTATTAGAAATTAATCCGTTATGCTTTTCAAGAGCAAACGTGTGTCCAACCACACAATGAAGAAAAGGGAAAAAGAAAAAAAAAGAGAATGGGCTAATGTGCAGAATAGACACGAAACAAGTGAAACCTCACTGAAGCAGAAGAAAAGCCAAAGAAATATTGTAGAATATGCTTACCTCCGAGAGTTGTAAGCGTCAGCAATGCAGCCAACCCAATAACCCTCAAACAGAGCTGCTGGGAAGCCATCTTGTACCCACTGAGTCTTTCTAGGACTCCTTGAAGGCAACAACTGTTCATAAACTGCTGGACCACCAGAGGGAGGGGAGGGAGGCTGCACAGACTTTCCAAGTGGAAACTGGCCCGTGGCGGTGGAATGTCTTTTACCTCCCTGCCTACGCAAATAACACTACATCTGAGGGTTTTTTTTTTTCTTTCTTAAAGGAATTTTGCATCCAAAGTACTTTTCCATGAATACACATGCAACAAAAGGAGCAGGAAATGAAGGAGAAAGTGGGATAAATGCATTTTAAAATGCTGTGATTTGCAAGTTGTTAAACGTGCAGTGCTATTTTTTTTCCACGCAGGAAACTTTTTGCATCTTTTGAATGGGTCTCCTGATTGTGTGAGGATGTGTGGGGGAAGTACCTTGAGCAAATATACACTAGAGAATTTAAAGGAGATGCAGAAACCACCCACCAGGTTCCACTTCAGTTACCAGATGACTTCAGTGAGACTTTGGTAAATGCACAAGAATGGAGTTCTTTACAAATCTAACCAACCATTATGCCGTCTGCACAGAAAGATCTGAGAGCTTCAAGAAGATGGATGGGGTCAGCAGTATCTGAATCTTCAAGGGAATCAGATGCCTGGCTGTGTGCAACCAATCCTGCAGTCCTGGGGGAGAATTCAGAAAGTTTCCCAGGTAATCTGTTTGACTTGTGCACTGTGACAGTACCTTTATGGCAAGAATACATTGATGAGCGCGATGATGAATGGCCACATCCAGATTGGGCCAGTACTAGGTTGAGTGCAGGGCAAACAGGACAACTCTCCAGTGTTTGCAGGTGACGGTCTTTCAAAGACTGCTGCATTACACAATCAGGAAGTAAGTTAATAAGTGAGGTAACGGGGATATTTCTTCCTTTTAAGGAGAGTTACACCAATCAGACTGGAGCATATGTTTAGATAATTTGATAGCATCTTGTAAAACTGAAGCAAAATGTTATAGATGCTTAATGGCCAATTTTAGTCTAAATACCAATGGAAAATCTACCAATAGAGGCTTAAGAACACCCCAACACACACACACACGCATATCGTTCAGCAGTAGCATTCAGTGCCAGGCCTCAAAGGCTGAAGTTCAGCTTTAAGCATCCCTTAATTTGATGATTGTTTCATTATCAGGCCTCTGCAGACATGCTGAGGAAGTAATTCAGTCATTTAAAACAGCTGTGTTGGAACAGGGACTTGGACTGGCATTTTCATGCCTGTAGTTTTAAAGAACTGCCAAAATGTGATTCCTTTCAAACCATTCACTGTGTCACCCCCTCTAAAAATTATTTTATTTCACTTTTGCAATAAAAGAGATTCAGACTACGGGTGTTTTCACACCCGATGGTCCGGTAGACTCGGTTCAGTTGGGGATCAAAATTGCAACGTTTGTTACATTTTCACCTGCTGCGGTTTGCTTTCACACTGCATTACTTTAATTACTGCTGCTGGTTTTACCTCAAACATTCACCACATCATCATAATGTGTGCCTTTTCACAGCCACTTCTCTCCTACATCCAGCTGGATTGAGGCGTGGTGCTTTGGTCAAAACAGAAACCAAACTGTTCATGACCCATCCTGTTATCCAATAGATGAACATTAGCAGGAAGAAGGAAGTGGTGTGATTGTTCATTCAGTGGATTTTGTCTTGGTCAACTAGGCCAAGTGAGAAACTCCACCTCCATAACAAAATATGTGTTATTTTTTATACACAGATGAAGTTTATCCCTGGATATGCTGAAAATTAAGAGAAAATCCTGCTTTGATTGTAAAATGAAACACAGTTGTTCTGGAGCTTGATAGTCTGCCGCGATTGTGCTCAATGTTATTCTTTAACTGGCAAATCATGAGATTATTATTTTTGAAAAGGGAAGAGCATTTATCATTCTTTATCAACTTAATAATTTCCTCTCTGGTAGATATTTGAGTCTGTAAGTAAAAGATATTATCAACCACTGCTTCTGACTTTTTGTTAAAAGATATCTGTGGCTAATGAGAGAGTAAATGAATCTCTTCATTCAAAGGACAAATTGGAAGATTCAAGATTATAAATAAATCAGTTGCTGGTTATTAGAGTGGGATTTATTAAAGGAGGGAAAAATATGACTTTTTTGAGTTTAATATTTTATTATTCACTCATCAAAAACGTACTTGGTGTGTTGCTTTGATTCTTTCATGCATGTTTGACGATTCTTTGAATCTCCCATGGCAATCATTCAGGGTGCTTAGTCACTTGCTCATACAAAGTGCTACTGATTTACTCAAAGACTAGTGACAGCAGCAATTAGCCAATCAGCAATTACCTGGTGGAACTGTATGTCTGTTGAGCTCATCATACGGATTACAACGCTCTGTAAACTGCATCATGGAGACGCATTGTTGTAATGAAGTGCTGATGCTGAAGGCAGAGGGTCGGAAAGGTTAGGAGGTTCTTGAAGAGAATTTCAAGGCAGCACACATGGCTATCATGTGAAATCAATTTCCTTTTAGTCTTATTTGATATATATGCCATTTTCGCAACAACCAAAAGTAATTGATTGTGCCCTAAAATGGTGCAGTGTGGCTGGAAAATACATAATTTCCCCCACTTTGATGTCGTGCCACAGGGCTCCGTCATTAGATTTCTATTATCCATTCAGAGACTTACTTTTGGACATCAAGCTAGACATGTATGGTTGCATACTTCTGCAGAACATGTTCAACTGTAAAAGCTTGCTGAATTCATAAACTTGAACTTCTGTCATATCTTCTAGGCGGAATTAAATTGCAAATGGTCCATTTTTTGTAATTCAGTAATAAGGAAGGTCATTCTAATTTATGGAAATCCCCCCGCTAACAGTTCTACACACAGTGATGAAAGGAGATTTGGTATTTTCCCTAGGAACCTCCACTTTGATGAACTCTCTCTGCACACTGAACTTCAGACATCTGCACTGTGCTTTTGAAACCAATTTTGAACTTTTTCTTTATTTTGACCCTTAATATAATCTGATACCATTTCATCACAGAACGCCCTGAGAAATTCAACTACTTTTCTAATATTTTCAATTAAGAAAACAGTGTTGCCACTTTTAGAAATAGCAATATATTGTATCTCCTACATGAAACTTTTCTTTTGTATTTAAAAAGTTATGCACATTATCTCGTAGAGACTGCTGAGAGTGTGTTTGTTGATTAGGTAGAACAGTAAATATGAAAGTAAAACCTATTTAGAAATGTTTTGTTTCACTTATGAAATAGAGAATGTGTCTGTCAGACAGCGGAGATGTTTGGTTTGGAACCACAAACAGAGCCTGTGTGTCTCGGGGGTCGAACTGGAATGCAGGAAACCAGCAGCTGGCAGACGGTTCTGCTGCTTTCAGGGAGCGTTGCAGAAATGAATAGCAGATGGAGGAGAGTCGGGATGCAAGTGAAGGAAATAATTAAAACAAAGAAAAGGCTTACATGAATATGCAAACAAAAGTCTCTTAATTCAGTGTTGCTGGAAGTGACCTTGTCATTTTTATTTAAAAAAGTAATTTCGAAGCTTCTGCTCTTTCACACGGCGCTCATCTCTGAGCAAACGGATCATTAAAGAAGTGGGCTGAACTGATCTGCTTCACACTAGGCGCTCGGTGAAAGCAGCAAGCCTCCGCTGTCGATCAATAGATGTCATTCCTCATAGTTTTAGAAGGCCCACTTCTAATTACTTTTGTTTGAAAAATTCATTGTTCTTGGATTCATATTTCTAATGACAAGGATCAAAGAAAAAACACAAACAGACCAGATGCCTGAATTCCTGAAACCCACCTACCGAGTATCTGAGAAGGTGCTTTAACAACATTTTACTTGAAGCGTAAAACCACATTGTGGATTCAGGCGCAGTAATCACTCCTGTTCCACTCAGTTACCACTTGTAATTCTCTGACAGGAAACGGACTGGAGCGAGAAATGGGACTGAGAGGGACTAAAAATCATGAAGGCCAGAGAGAGAAGTCGATCCTGGTGAGGTAAATATTTTCAAAGCCAGCTCCTACACCTTCATCTGATAATTGTTTTGAACCTACATGTACCTCAGCGTAGGCTGAAAAATCTTTTGGATATATGTGTGCGAGTAAACGCTCTGAAGTATGGAGGTCTTTCAGAATTTGCCCACAAACCCATGAAATGAGCCTTTCTCTGTGAGCAAATTCCCGAATAGAGAAAACGGAAACGTAAGCCTCACATGTACATCTGAATTTGTTTCCTCGGAAATTAGAAATCCGAACATGAAAGGATCAGATAAAAACACTTTGCACTTTGGCTCCTAATGCAATTTCCTTCTGTTGCTCCTTCACTCTCTTTGTCCTTGTTTGTGCGCCCGTCGTCCCTCCACCTCCTGTCGCACTTGATTTGAATGGGTTGTGTGTTGCGACCCGAGGCAGCCTCCTCAGCACTGAGATGTACCAGCAGCCTCTCTGACCTCCATCACAGCATGAATGCAAAAGTACAAAATGCAGTACAATAAGGATGCATTTTCCTAAAAGATGGAGAGATTTTAACTGAACTTTAGGTCTTCCAGTTCACTTCAAAGGTTCCTTTGAGGTTCATAAGTCATCAGACTTTCTGGCCTTAGGTCTCACGAGTTATCTGAATGAACACTTCTCGTAAGGGAAGGTAGAATTATAACAATGTAGCAGGAAAATGTAGAGGAAAAAATAAGTAAAATACCAGAAGTGATACTTCTGACAATGTTTTGTTTAAATGCTTTATTCAAACAAAATAAAGCATTTATCTGCTGCCCAACTTTTGTCTGCTGACAATGTCTATCAGAAGACATTGTAATAAAAGCTTTCTAGACTGAGAGTCCATTAGATTGACAGACGGTACAAAAAAGTGTTTCCAGTTTCTACTTATTTTGTAGATCTCTACAACTATCTGAGTGTCAATTCACCACCGGATATAGAAACGTGACTCTGAGTATATGCACAGAACCGCCACCTTCCTGTGGTGGAAGGTGTTTGTACACCTGAGATCCCGGGTGCTACGTTCAGTGTATTTTTCCTTCTAGGTAGGGTCTCTTGAACTGTCCTCAGTGAAGTCACACTACTCAAAGAACGACAGACTACAACTGAAAACAAACACCTTGCCCACAGGGCTTGATGCGGTCTGGACTGGTTTTGCCATTGCTCCAGGGGTTCGGCAGGGTTTGGCCTGGAAGCAAGACCCCTGCATGTGAGCCCACCACTTGATCCTGGGAGAACATCAGGAATTGTTCTTGTACTTGTGAGGAAGAACAACCCCATGTATCAACGTACTTTTCCCAGGAAAAACTCACTTTAGGGTGTTGGAAATGCTTCAAACCATTGACCAGGTCTTTTACCTCACAGAGTTGTCATTAGAGTTTGCTCCACCAGGGCTTATTCTTGTCCCCAACGTTGTTTATGGTTTTCGTGGACCAGATCTCAAGGCATAGTTGTGGAGAGTAGATTGTCTAGTTTGGGAACTTCTTGCTCTCATCTTTTCTTTTTGCGTTTTATGTGGTCTTTTCTAGTCAACACCTTCAGCCTGCACTAGAGCAGCTTGCAGCATACTGAAAAACAATAAGGATGACAGTCTGGCACCATGGTTCCCAAGTAGAAAATGGTAGCTTGCAGTTTGCAGAAGAAGACATAAATATTGTATATAATATATTACCTTTGGAGGACCCACCCATAGTCCACGATGGACTTTAAATCCCCTTTTTCCTGAGAACAAATGGGAACCCCCAGATTAAACTGAAGAATGTTGCTATGGAGACAGATTTCCAGGTTTCCCTCATGAACCATGACTGAGACACTGATGAGAAGAACTCAAAGGATGAATATAAAACATATAAATGTAGATAATTATGTGATTATCTACACAATTAAACAGTTTAAAAAAAATTTTATCCATTTTTTTTAAAACTGGCACAGATAGAAACTCAGTTTCTAGCTGAGGAAAAGAGTGTAGGTGATTTTCCTCCTCCAAGGTTTTCGTTAAGATTTGAAGAAACCAAATAAAACCAGCTGCTAGATTTCTTTTACATTCAGAAGCCTCAGTGATTCTAATATTTTTAGCTCTAAACATCAAAACACACTTCACAGCTCAAGTTTGGGAATGTTGCTCAGAACTATGAAAGCCCGACCTGCTGCTAAGGGGAGCGGTGTCTCAGCAGGTGGAGGCCAGACTCTGGATTCCTTCTTCAGTCCATCCAACCGTTGAAAATGTTCAAGAACCACATGATCAAATCACGCTGAGATTCACTTCTGCCTCGCTTTTCCAGCGAAACTGAGACGCGCGGACGTGTTTCACACCTCCAAAGTGATTTCAAATTTCCACAGATGCATCCTACTGACATGATGCCAGTAGGAAGCAGGCAGAGCAGAAACACAGGGATCATGAATAGAGATGGGATCCGTTTAGGATGTAATTCTGGAGTTTTGACCCAAAAAACAATTTAGTCGTACAAAAAATGTAAAACAAAACCATTGTTTTACATATTGAGTATCATTTAAAACAAAACAAAGCTGGATATTGGTTTTTTTTCCCCCTTTAATAAATGAAATTATCCTTTGATACTTGTTTGTATTCATCCACTTTATCATGAATGTTGCAATTTTGTGTCATAAGAAGTATTTATGTATGAGAACTAACAAAAGTGAAAGAAATATTATTTTTGCCTACAAAACGATGCTACATCATGTCAAAATGTGAAGAAGATGAAGCAGAAATAGGAAGCTCATTTTGTCATTCATTTTGTCTCTCTAATATAGGACCCATGTAATGTTTTCCACCGTCAAATCAAATCCAAAGAGGACTGAGAAAATGTGGGTGAACACAGATAAGAAGAATCAACTCCCAGACAGGTTTCACACATGCTATCCAGACACAGCATCCTGAAATTCAATCATGAGCTACAATTTTAGTTCAAAGCTGTACTTCATTTATTTTTGCCATCTGCTGAGCTTCTATGTTGGGATTGTTTTTTTTTTTGAGGACATTGGCAGAGAGGAAGATTTACAAAACACGCAAAGCTGCGAGCCGCAGCTGCCAAACAGAAGAAAAACCGAATTCTGCGTTAAGATAAGGCTCATGAAAGTGCATAAAGTATTTCAAAAACCAGCAGGTTTGACTGACTGTGTCACATTTTGTAAATCCAGCAAGCATACTAAAATCTCCTGAACATTTCCGTGTGACGCTGACCAACATTATGTTAACTCAGATATGCAACTCAAGGCAGGGCACATTGAAAGGGAGTAATGTAATCGGGGTTGGTTTGGAGCTCAATTAGAGTGAGGTGCACAAATCACAAAACCCAAGGCAATGTCCAAAACCAAAGTGGAGGTTAAGAAAACAGCGGGGAAGAGGAGATCTGCTCTGCCTGTCACAGCGAATGAAGACAAAGTAGCTCTGGAGAAACTGCACAGAACACAGAAGATATGGACAAAGCAGAAGGAGGTAATTAGACACAAGTGTGACTGATTGGCACAATATAAAGGAAGGATGGAAAAAAGAAGAGGGAATGTGCCAGAATACTAACACTCGCCCACCTCACACTGCGTAGGAAGTGCCGTTCCAAGGTTATGTGTTCAGGCTGAAGGGCAACGTCTCTGAAAGCACATCACACACGATGCAACATGTGCACTCCCATAAATAGCAAGATATAAAGTTGATGGCAGCAGGGTGAAATATGTTTATACCTTCTACTTTGGAAAAATGTGAAGGATAAAAGTTGCTATATAAGACAATGCCAGAAGCAATATTTTTCAGAAGCAAATTGATCTGACATTATTCACAAGCAAATAGTTTAATATTAACTATAACTAATATTAAGAGTGTTGCAAGGCACAGTGGCGCAGTTGGTAGAGCTGTTGCCTTGCAGCAAGAAGGTCCTGGGTTCGATTCCCAGCCCAGGGTCTTTCTGCATGGAGTTTGCATGTTCTCCCTGTGCATGGTGGGTTCTCTCCGGGTTCTCTGGCTTCCTCCCACAGTCCAAAAACATGACTGTCAGGTTATTTGGCCTCTCCAAATTGTCCCTAGGTGTGAGTGCATGGTTGTTCGTCCTGTCTGTCTCTGTGTTGCCCTGCGACAGACTGGTGACAGGCGGGGTCCAGTGTGTACCCCGCCTCTCACCCGGAACGTGGTTGGAGATAGGCACCAGCAACCCTCCCGACCGCACTAAGGGACAAGGGCTTAAATAGCTAATTTCTATAAAGTTTAATATTCATAAACCAATCTCATAACTTCTCAGAACCAATCCAGGATAAGAAAAACCTCTGTAATACTAAACTGTGTTACTATATTGTAGCAAAAAGAAACAGGTTTGATTTCTAAATATTGACACATTGCCATCTTGTACATCACCATGTTCATGTGTTTAATACTTATTCTTTGTTTGATTCTGATTTGTTACCCAAAACTTCATTTGTGGACTAATTTGCTTTGATTTCTGAGTTTGAACAGACTATATGAAGAAATCCTCTTAACAATTAGCCAGGTGAATGCTACTACTTGTAAGCTTAGACACTTTGTTTCATTGATTCTTTCTTTGTATCTGGGTCTGTTTTCTTGAAAAAAAAAAAGATCATTTTCTCTTTACCGTTATTAATATTTCTGTTCAGTAACATTTTAAAAATATTGCACTCTTTGCTGAATGGACCTTTTCAGGAGACTGAAAGTGCCCAGGGTGTCAATAATCCAATGTGGCTACAACTAACCCAGTTCACTACGCAGTTTACTCATTCAGCACTAAAAGACTGCTAAAAGCCATCTTATATCACTTTACACAAATAGATCAATGTTAAATCCCTTTCAGTTTATCCATTGCTGGCACTGACAGTCAGTCCAACAATACAGAGTCCAGTTTGAGCACATTAAAATGTGACTGAATGAGTTGAGCGAGATCAGACGAGCTGGAAATCTGCAGTAGTTCTGCTTGGTAAAATAATGCAAGAGCTTTATTCCCCTATAAGAAAACCACATGGGGTGACTTACTGACAAAACAAAAATCAGATTTATGAAAACATCGCTGTATGTTTTTCCTTACTTCCAAAATAGTTTCTGTTTCATGACAAACAACATAAAGGCTTTTATTTCAGTTTTTGTATTTCTGCATCAGAAGCTGCTTTATCTCTTGTGAGCACATTTATGCTCACAAGAGCATTTCTGTAAAATGGATTCCCATTTTACAGAATCCATTTAAAGATAAATACATTTGAAGCAATCCCATTTGAATCAAGTTCCACTCTAGAAACATAACATTTCTGTATTCTAGCTGTATTAAAGCTTAATAATTAGCTCTTTTGGCAGGAAAAATGCATTTTAATTTACTTTAGATAATGATCAGATGTTGGTGTGATTAAAAACCCTGATAGTTTACGTTCCAATGCCTCATATAATCACAGCATAAGGTATAACTCATCTTTAAAAAGCAAAGCCACCTGGATTTGAGCGCAAAATGTGCAAAATCATAAAGAAGAATATAAGTTAAGAGCCTTTCCATATGCAGCCAGGAGACGAGGTCTTGGTAAGGAAGAACTTTTCACTTTGCAAAAAGAGATGCGCCAGAGAGGAATAAAACCTAGAGAAAAATAATAGAGCCGCCATTATGCTGTCAGTGCTTAGGAGCTGTAAATATTGAGGAGCTATTCCTTCTGTTATAACTCTTCATCTATAAATAACGTAGCCTGTCAGTCATTTTGGTTCTGAGGTGGCTGTGTTAGTGTGGAATGACATTATTTAATCAAGCTTTGCTGCAGCAGGTACTTTCAAAGCTGCTTCTGACACATCAGTTCACACATTTACAGAGACCTGTATTTCAGAAGAAAAGAAAAGGAGGCAGGGTGTGTTTGTAATAAAAGAAAAAAAAAAAAGCTGTCAATGTGATTTTCGTCGCACTCTTAAATGGCACAGACAGAACAGAAAAGTTGTTTTTTTTTCTCTGGATGTTACTCGGCGATGTCAGTTTGTATTGTCATTTGGACGGATTTTCAAAAATCCTCACAGTGAAGCTGCCACTAAAGTGCAAATTACTGCCGCTTTGGCTCTGGGCTTCTTTTTATGGACTTCTTGCCACTACTTGATGCATCCTTGTCTGTGAAGTATAAACAAATCTTAGCTTTTCAACCGCCGAGGCTCTTTCTGAATAGCCAGATCAATAAAAACATGAAAGTTTCACCCTTTCCTCGAGCAGAGCTGCTGTTTGTCTGGTAGAGCTCTCTCTCTCTCTTGAACATATGTTTGTAAGACGGCACAATCACAGCCTTTGTCAAGCACTCTTTAATAGCCTGGCCTCTGAAGGAGAGCTGTAGGTGTGATATTTGCTCTGAGTGTGCTGGAAAGGACTACAAAGGTGGTTTTGGTGTCTTCTAAGAGGTATTATGGTAGAACACAAGCAAATTAGGGCAGGCAGAGAAGCGAATGAGAGTGGGACTAAAAACGTCTAGGGGCAGGTATATTGAGGTGATGTGCAGAAAGTGTGACAGATATATTCAGCTGTAGAGAGGATTAGACTCTTGGCCCTCTTAAAGTCTGTAGTGTTGATGAAATCAGGTACGGCTGTTGAGCTGTGATTGCTTCAGGCGGGCCTGGAGTGGATGGAGACCTCCTCTGAGGATGAGGCAGAAGATGAAGAAGTCACGGATAAAGCACTTTGCAAAAGTATTTAATCCTGACACTAAAACCACTAACTTTAAAGCGTTTTATTTGTATTTAATATGAAAGATAAGGTAGAAATAAAGTGAAGTTGAAGGAACGTTATACATAGTATAACTTCTTCCAAATGGTTTTCATTCATGCTACTAGCTTTTGGTATCTGCCAATTTTATATGTGTCTTATTAGTTTTACTAAACTTACTTTTATTTCTATTTTTTTCATTTATCTACCAGTGATGTTGTTTGTTGTGAATCACTTTGGTCAGCTGAGGTTGTTGTAAATGATAAACTTTGACTTGACTTGACTTGATGATTTTTCATATTTTTCTTCTTGCAGTTGCTTTAATCAAATCAAGTTTATTTGTGTATCACATTACAGTTCAAAGTGCTGTACATCATAACAGGGTCAATGCAGAACCACCTTTAAACTAGAAGCTGACAGTTTGACCTGCTGTCTTTGAAAAAACTCAGAAATTCAGTTAGAGTTTTTACGTCTCGCCGCAGTTTGTAATGCGTCTCGATCTTGACCTGTTCATTTGTGTTCAGGCTGTAATTTTAGGTTGGACCTGCTGGAATCTCCACCTCACTTTTTTTTTTTTGTTTTTTCTCACAGCATGATAGTCTCACCACCAGGAGCACAGTGTGTTTGTAGGACATAATCTGTGTCTGAAACATAGTATTTTACATATAGGCTAAAAAGTTTGATTTTAGTCACATCTGAGCAAATCGTTCTCTTCCCAAAAGTTTGCTATGTCCCCAGCAGGATTTGCAGAAACTGCGAACATGACTACTTTCTTTTTTCCAACAAATGCTTTCAAGTTTCCACTCTCCCAAAAAAAGGCCAAGATTTTCAGAGTAAATTACTAATACTTGTTCTGTTAAAAGAACAATGTCTCTGGAGATACAGACTTGCATGTAAGTCAATGAGTTCAAGAGGACACCAGTGTCCTGGTGACCATTAAGAGGTTAATTTGGTAACCTCTGAATGGAGTTTTTATTTTCTTTTGGGGTTTCCGTTTCACACATACCTTTCACTTATTTAATGACTTTGCACTGCATTGCTCTGTTTGCACAGCAAAACACATTGAAGTGTGAGGTTGTAATATGATGGGTAGTGCATACCTTTGCAAAGCTTTATAAGAATGAGCAACAACTGTTCAAATTATGAAGCTTTGCAGAAGAAACAGGCAAGAACAACAGATCCCTGCTCTTCCTCAGGTAATGTTTAAACATGCAGAAGAGAATATTTATGACTGGCATTGGAAGATGTTGCTTTGACAGCATCAAAAAACAAGGATAAAGGAAACAGGAAAACAGTTCAAGGAAAGAGTTAGTAAAAAATAAGAGCAGAAAAAAAAAAAAAACTTCCCATAAAAAATGGGAATGAATCCAGGGAGATAATGTAAAATAAAGTAGTAAAAACAGAAGAGAAAATCTCTCCTTATGTTTTTAAGTTAGCTGTATGATGGAGAGTCAAGGTCATATGAAGAAAAAAAATGAAGAGAGTTTATTCTCAACTTTTAAACTTTATTTCTGAAATCAAACATCTATTTCCATAGGGATGTTTTAATTTTATCCTGTATTCAAATTAAAATCTCAACTCGGACACATAAATACAGGACCTGAGGGGTCGACAAAGACATGCTGGCAGCAGACCCTTTCAGCCCAGTATTCTGCAGGATGGCAGTATTCTGCATGTATGCGTGGTGCTCACCCGTACTGCAGATACTTAATCAGAGTGTGATATGGCAAGATTGAAAGCCAGATAAATGCCTCTGGCCATTTGTCATGTCTCTTCCAAGCAGTTTCTGCAGTGTGTTATGGTGCAGTGCCCTGACATGGGAGGTCACTGCAATCAAGAGGCGATTACAGGAAGGCATCAGTCTTAATCTCTTGAGCAGCTCTTGGGTGACGTCATCTAGCAGTGTTCCTGTTAGTCAAAGGCCTGAAAAGACCAGTTAGTTTGTTACACAGCATGAACTGGAAACTCAGTGCTGGGTATTTATTGAAAGAGGGGCAGGAGTGATCCATCTGCAGCTCTTTCTACACAGCTGTTTCAGCACAACGGGGGAAACCTCACGAAGCCGACATTCTTGACATTTATCAGTTCGCACTGATTGGAAGATTTGCTTCCAGATAAAGTTTCTGAAGAATCAGTTTTACAATGAGGGCCTGAATTTTGAGTGGTGAGGTCTACTAACCCTCATCATTACTGCGCTGTTGCTACTTCACCTTTCTGCTCAGAGGTGTGTCAGTCGGTGCACTTGCATTACAAACGACTGCAAAACTTTGTTCGATATTCTGCTATGGTCAGAAAAAACACACACAGTTTTGCATTTGTAGTGTTTCCATTACACGGAGCCTTTTAGGGGATGTGAGGAAAAATTTTTCTTTTCCTTTACCTCACAAAACTTTCATGTTCCCTCTCAATAGGTTCACTGCAATAAGGAAGAATATGCCGCATAGTTTGGATGTATTTTTTATTTCTTTCTGTTTATATCATAGGTTTGTGGTGCATTTCTATCCTAAAGAAAAAGATATATGAAACTTCAGATATTTCACAACGAGATATTAAGATACATGGGAAAACTTTACAAAAACCTTATAGAATATCAGAAAGCACGATGGCCACAATAAGAAAGGCTTACAGTATTCAGTAATGCCGCATGAACTGAGCAGTACATTATTGCAAGATAACGCAAAAGAAAAAAAAATCCTGCATGTCCCCTATGGGGCTCTGTACCATTAAATAAGAAATGCAATTAAAATCGCTCGTAAACTGTAAAAGTCTGAAAAACACTTGAGCCTGTGGGGCAGCTTCAACTTCCATCAGGACCACAATCCTAAACTTAAAGCTAGGGCAACAGTGGAGCATCTAGAGTTGACTCCCCCAATCAAAGTCCAGACCTAAACCTAACTAAAATTTGACATTAACAAACACTTCAAGCTTGGTCTAATCTGACCAAGCTTGAAGTGTTTTCCAAAAAAATGAATAAGCAGAGAAATCCTGCAATAGATGCATGAAGCTGGTGGGGACAAACACCTGAAAATTGTCCTACAAAGTATCGACTCTTCCACCATCAATCAAATTTTATTTGTATAGCACATTTCAGCAACAAGGCATTTCAAAGTGCTTTACGTCATAAACATAAAAACAAAGTCATGCAACAGAATCAACAATCAAAACATTCATTAAATTCATAAATGATTATGTTTCATAAACAACTCTAAACAGGTGGGTTTTTAGTCGAGATTTAAAGGCATTCAGTGTTTCAGCTGTTTTACAGTTTTCACCATGTCCTGTGTTGGTCTATCAAGCTGTTGCGTTTGCCTTTATTTGTAGGTTTTCATGTGAAATAGAGACAAATAGTCCTGCCTTTTCTCAGTCAGTTTAATTTTTTTCCTCCCCAACAGTCAATTTTCTGCACAGCTAGACATAAGTATCATACTGATCAAAACACAATTTACATAGAAAGAATAGCATCCGCCTGCCTTTACAAAATGCCAGGAGCAGCAGGAACAAATGACTTTTTATTTGTTGTTTCTACCTGTAGATCTTCCAAACAAAATGTCATTGAGATTCAAAGTTAAACTTGCAGTGAAAGTGGTTGGTGGTTTTCTTGACTGTAAAAGAAAATTAAAAATGGAACAAAAACCCAGCAATACCTAACTATTACTGCCACGCTTCAAAAGCCCAGTTCTCTCTGACAGGCATCATCTTGTGCAACTTTTTATTAAACTTAACTCCTGGCAGCAGCCAGTGTTGGGTCGATTGTTTTCTTTCTTGTACTAAGCTCATTTCTGAAAGTACATGAAGCTGCTTTCCCAGCTGCTGTCCAGCAGTGGCCTCCAGCCCTCCTTCTCTTGTTCGTAGCTACATTCAGCGCACCAGACTGTGTCTCATGGAAGTTTAAACATTACCTACCTACCAACCGTCACGGTTGATGGATGGTGCTGTGACTGGAATCAAACATTTTGAAACTTGCCTCTGTAATAAAGGAAAATGGATCGTCTTTGTTGTAATTCGGCCCAAATTGGTTTAGCGTATGTCTGCCATGTAGCAGGAAACCCCTTCTAGTGTACTGAAGACATCGTCATTTGGAGCTATTTATATTAATGCTGGACAAAACAGCAATGAGAGTGAAAAAACACACCGTAACATCTAATTTAAACTACTTTTCAGTGATTGTCTTGATGGGATTATGAATTAAATCCATCTTTTACTTGGTTCCCACTGGTTTCCACTGTTCGTTTTTAATTTTTAACAGTTTATCTTTGGTGATGAGCTCAAAGTATTTGGGGTTGGAAGGCCTCCTTACCATCACCCTAAACTTTAGCTCCCTCCTCACATAGATTCAAGTCAGGACTCTGGCGAGGCCACACCTAAATGTCAATACTATATCCAATCAAAAGAAAAATGTTGGTCAAATTAAAAGGCAAGTTTAAACCTAAATCTACCAGGTAATAACTGCTGGAGAAACTAGACTGATAGCTTTACACTGAAAAAACACAAAATTTTACCAAGTATTTTTGGTTTAGTTTCTAGAGCAAATATTTTTGTACCCTTGGAATTAGACAACACTAACTTATAAGTAACTTTTCAGCAAGATATGAGTTTTTTTAAGTCAATAATTCATCAAAAAGTAGTTTCAGAGGCATTTATGACATAATCTACCAGTGGAACTAGTACTTTTAAAAATTATTATTATTAAGGAATTCATATTTAAAACAAGCTCCTATTTCTGGCTGAAAAGTTATTTCTAGGTTAGTTTTGTTTTAATTCAAATGTACAAAGATATTTGTAACTAAAAACTAAACAAAAATGCTTTGTAAAATTTTGTATTTTTGCAGTGTATTAACCTGACTGAACATTGAGTATGGGAGTAAAAACGTGTCTAATTAATTATGAATATGTATTTCTGAGATGAGAAAACAAAATTTCAAGTCATTAATTTTTCATCTAATGTTTACAAGCCCACCCTGTAAATATGACGACAGCTTGAAAAAAATCTTTTGAAAGTTTTAATTTTTGGTGCAGCCCCTCAACTTTAGTTCAGTGCAAGTCAGGTCAGGTTTTATTGATATTCCAAAGAGAAATTGTTTTGCAGCGGACATTATAAACACAAAACAAAACCAGAGAACACATCTACAAAAGACATTACATTCACTATCTGGGCCTTTCCTTTGAAAATCAATAAACACTTCATAAAAAATGCCACAATGGCTTCTGGGAGTTTTAGACCACTGCTGTGCTCACTTCCTGTAGAAGTAAGCTGTGTAGCAGTGCTAATTATGGGTTTTTATTGCTGAAATTACAGGATGTTTATTGACTAACCTTTAGTTATTATTATTATTATTATTATTATTATTATTATTATCATGGAAGAGGAAATGTTGCATATAAGGACTGGAGTACGTGCTAAATCCTTCTTAACTAGTTAGAAGATAACTATGCTCTGATGGCTCTAAATTGAGACCACAGAATATCTATAGTGAATACTTGTTATATAGACGGGTTTATTTTTATATCAAGGCACGCTGAGAAGGGATGTGTTAACTTTGCCCTGCTTTTTTGGGAAACCCAGTTCAGATCTCAGCTCATGTGTATCTGTGAAAGTTCGTTTTGTACTCAAGTTTTACTATTAAAACTGATTTCAAAACGTTTACTCTGCTGATAGGTGATTGCTTTTCCTCTCTTCCACAAATGTTTTATTTTAATATTATTTTTAGAAATCACCAAAAATGAGCTCTGGATACAATCAGCTGAAAACAATACAAATAAGTGAAAATAATGAATAATTCAACATAGGTAATTTAGTTTTTTTTTTTTTTTTACTAGTTTCTTTTCCCCCCCATCATTAAATCTAAATAGTTGGCAGATGAAGGTAAATACTGCCCCCATGTGGAGAATTACAAGTAATGCAACAAATTATTCAAAGACCTGAATGATTTTTGCATAATATAATCATAAGTTCTTCGTTGTAACTTCACTCGAGAGCATGTCTATCAACAGACTAGGATCACTGGAACACCCCATCCCAAATGGGTGGACAACAATGGAAAATGTGTGTAATATTATATGAAGGTACTGAGTGTGTGAAATGACGATATGACACTTTCCTTTCCTTCATCAGCAGCTCTCTGGTTCCACCTCAGTACCAGATAAGAACAAGAATCATCCGTCCTCAGAGACGGGCAACACCTCAGATCGGAGCTCTCCATAAAAAACTACAGGAGACGCTCTTTTAGTGTTCACACCAGAACATTAAAAAACACAGCTTGATCTTTCAAACAATGTAATACATAAACTGCAGTGTTGTAATGCTTAGGACTGCGTGACGGTTCTCTTTCTACTCTTCATTTTATGTCAGGCGATAACTCGAAAGCTAATAAAAGCCAGCACACAGAAAGCATGGTGGGTTTTTAAAAATCAGTCTGAATCCATTTTATTCGCCAAGTTTGCTCTTAAAAGATTTAAAATATATTTTTAAAAAGACCAAAAAATTACACATAATGCTAAATGTAGATGGTGAACTTACTGTGACGTTCTCAGTGGATCTTTAAGCATTTATCAATTTAAACATGCTGCAACAAAAAATGATGGACGGTAGCTTTCTTTGACAGGTTTCTGTTTATTTTGCTGGAAGAAACACATCTCTTATTTATACACTTTCGTTTGTTTCCCTTGAACCCCAAAACTAAAGTAAATGTTTTGTAATTTTTTGATTTATAAAAGATAAAGAAAACAAAACTAATCGTAATCTCAGAAGAGTGCAAACTTCTTCTCACTCTTTTTCAAACAAGTATAGTAGCTAAAATGAATGATTGTCGCAAAACATTGTTTTTGTGTATGCTTAACTGTATGCACACATGCATATGTACAGTGGGGAAAAAGTATTTAGTCAGTCACCAATTGTGCCAGTTCTCCCACTTAAAAAGATGAGAGAGGCCTGTAATTGACATCATAGGTAGACCTCAACTATGAGAGACAAAATGAGAAAAAAAAC